>CM060338.1:43594907-43602407 GCA_030674155.1 Stramonita haemastoma | reverse complement strand
GGATTAAGCAGCATAGCAAGATTCCCATCATTGTGACCATTCTTATGCTATTTATACATACACAAGAGGAAGGGTGGCAGAATGGTTAAGACATTCACCTGCCAACATGTAAACTGTTAGGTTCTGGGTTCAATTCCCAGCCTTGCCTTTCTTTCCAGTTTGAACTGAATGTCACAATCCTTCGGATGAGACTATAAACCGAAGGCCCATATGTAAATGTACCCAGAACATCTTGTGCACACGTTAAAAACCCGTTCTCTCTTTCAAAAGAATATGCTGTTGTGTGTTGGTATGAACAGATGACAGAAAAAAAACAGCATGCACACAGGTGTTGTGTTTAGACACCATACCCGAAGTCGGAATGCAGCTACCTAACTAACAATAAATTGTTATTGATTGCGTGTGTATTGTACAGGTCGAATGCAAACACTTTGATTTGTTTTTGCAAGATATAGTGCTATATGAATTCCATGTATTATTTTTATTATTAATGGGAATAAAAACGGTCACATACACAAAAATCTCACCATTGGTGAACCTCAAAAACTCTAGCCGAGAAATAAAAAACAATCATATTTTCATTCCCTCATAAAGAAACTACCACAGACAAAAAGGTGGACACTAGAGGAGGGGATCCTACCAATGTTGCCGTTGTTGCCCACAGGCGTTGTCTTCAGCTGCTGGTCAAACGTGGCCCACGACCCTTTGGACCTCTCGTCACGAATCCTCTCCCTGGTCAGGGATCCGTTCTTGAAACTGCCATGTATGAACAAAACATGTCAACCTTTACACATCAACAGTTAAACATCAACCATTACACATCAACTGTTACACATCAACGGTTAAACATCAACGGTTAAACATCAACTGTTACACATCAACCATTACACATCAACTGTTGCACATTAACCATAACACATAAAAACACATCAACTGTTACATACAAACAAAACACAATTGCCACATACAAACAAAACACGTCAACAGCCACATACAAACAAAACACATCAACTGTCACACACAAACAAAACACATCAACTGTCACACACAAACAAAACACGTCAACCGTTACACATCTTCCATACCTAAACCTTTACAAATCTTCCGTACATAAACAGTATGTCCTACGGCTGTGATTTTACCACTCCCTAGTTGCACAATGGAAAAACTGAAAATCTGATATAAAAAAAAAAACAACAACAAAAACGCAACAGAGGAGAGCAGCAGGCACTGACCAGAGCAGGGCCATGTAGTGAGAGGTGAGGACGGGGTTGGCGAAGATGTGACCCTCCAGTTTGGGGGTGGGCGTCTCCAGCCACAGAAACACCGTGTCACTCGTCCCCAGGCTGGCCTGTGTCACACAACATGACATGTCATGTCATGTCACGCCACTTCATGTCACAACATGTCACTTCACGTCACAAGTCACGTCACAACATGTCATGTCACAACATGTCATGTCACGTTACGTCACCTCACTTCACTCCTTCCCTTCTTCAGTCTGCTTACTCACATGCAGGCACGAGGACGTGTATTTATACATGCACCCACATATATGTACACACACATGTATACATACACATACATGCACACAAACAGACACATACACACACACACACACACACACAAACACACACACACACACACACACACACACACTGTACATTCCCTAATTCATGTCTCTATAGAAGCAGCCCACCCCTCCCCCCTCCCCCTAAGGAAAAAAAATCAGCATGAAAACAGAAATAAAAAAATAAAGACAAAACCACTCACGATGACGTCGCCTTGTTTGGGGGTCAGTCCTGCCAGGGACCCTGAAGAAAACAGTTGGCAATGATGTCAGTTACTATTCATGACAAACACACAACAAAACAACAATGTGTATCATACACCAAAAACTAGGTCACTTACAGAACAGTTGTAGGTCGCTACGGAAATTTTCTATCAATTGTAAAGAAGCGTAAACTTAAATGGTACGGGCATGTAACAAGATCAAAAGTACTTGCAAAAACAAAACTGCAAGGCACTGTCCAAGGAGGAAGAAAAAGAGGCAGACCAAGGAAAGAGATGGGAGGACAACATCAGTGAATGGACAGGCCTAGAACTCAACAAATTTTTTAAAAAGGCAGAACAGAGAGAGGAATGGAGGGAGCTGGTTGTCATGTCTATTTGGGTGCCCCCATGGTTGCCAGACTAAGGGAGAGATAGATGGATAGATGGACAGAGGGACGGACGGAGGGACGGACGGACGGAGGGACGGGGGGAGGGACAGACGGACAGACAGACAGACAGACAGACAGATGGGCCAAAAAGAACAAAAAAGATGCAGACCTGGGTTGTCGCCGGTGAAAGCTACAACTTTGCAGTCTTTGGAAAATCCGTATCTGCTCTGTAAGTAGCTTGACACTGTCCCCTGTAATCACAGACACATATACACACATGTACATGCATGTGTGCACATGCACAAACACACACACACACACACACACATATACACATACACACACATGTGAGCACATGCACACGCACGCATGTGCACACACACACACACACACATACATACACACACTCAAGTCCTTCGAATGAGATAAACTGAGGCCCCATGTGTGAACGCACATAGAACATCTTGCGCACACGTTAAATCCTGTTCTGCTATTCGTAAGAGTAGGCCATTGTGTGCCGGTGGGAACAGATGACAATATTTACACAACTGCATACACACGGGGACTGGATGAAAAAAAGCACATGAGTGCTTATCCCATTATCCTCAATATAAAAGAATAGAATAGAATCACACATGCACACACACACACACACACACACACACACACACACACATGCACACACACACACACACACACACACACACACACACACACACACTCACACATGCACACACACACACACATGCACACACACCTGCATGTGTGCATACACACACACACATTCACAGAGAATTGTAAATATTCATGTATATATATGCAACAGCTCACACACACACACACACACACACACACACACACACATGAGAGCACATTGCTGTGTGTGCTACTCTTCTGAAATCGCTAGAAAAGTAAAAATACGCAGCATCAAGTGCGGTTACCAATTGGATGGGTGACCATTTGCATGCCTTGGCTTCAGTACAGTCCCCCAGCTCACCCAGCTGTCAATGGGTACCTGCTCTCTTTAGGGTCAGGGAAGGTAAAGCAGCGAAGGAGAGGAGATGAGCACCGCCCTCAATATGCTGGCCCCTAGAGAAGCTGAGGTCTCTGATGCCTCGCTCCCCTATGACCACATAGGTTATGGGACACATGTATGCAGACTGACAGCAGGACAATAAAGAAAAGCCGTGTACTCACCAACACTTGCTGTGAAGGGACCACACCTCCCAGCTTTTCCCTCAATCCTGGAGCACAGGCCTGCACACATTTCAAAAGTTATCAAATATCCATGTGACATAGAGCAAGGCATGTGACAATATCGTCACACTATAAGGCCAATATCAATATTTGACATGGTAACACCTGTTTGTGTCATGGTGTGGTTCATACAATAAAGCATTTTAAACACACACACACGCACATGCACGCTGGCATGCATGCATGCATGTACGCACACATTGTGACACACACACACACATACACACACACACACACACACTCTTTTTTGTTTGTTTTTATCAATAGATATATCTTAATTTTGAGGCTGCTGAATCATGTTAATTAAAAAATATTGATAAAATGTTATTTTTCTCTTTTTTTCCCTAGATAGATGGCTTGTTGAAAAGAAAGCAAATCAATGCTTGTTCAATGTACCATCTGTAAATAAAAATTTGACTTGACATGACTTGACATGACATGACTTGACCTGACACTTACATCCAAGCAGAGGTCAGACCAGTCGCGTTGTCGTATATCCAGGAGGTTCATGCCTGAACCGTCACTGTCGTCAATGGCAGCGTAGTCACCAATGAACAGACTCGCCCCAAAACTGCTCACCAAGGAAATCCTCTGCAAAATAAACAACCACCACAATCACACATTACAAAATGGAGTTGCGCTCTAAGAGTGTAGAGCCATAGTCTTATGAGACTTACTTGACTTATGCCTGTGAATTCCCTTGGGAACAAAGGGCCATAACAACACTCCTCCAATGGACTTGGTTCTGGGAGATCCTCTTCAGCTCGGCCCATGTCATTCCAGATGAGACTAAAGGCTGCCAAATTTTTTAGTGATATATCGCTGACTCTCAACAAAAGAAAACAAAATTTAAATAAATTAATATTCAGATAAAATAGTGATTATCTCCAAAGAGGGGACAGGATAGCTCAGTGGTCAGAGCACTCGCTTCCCCCAAGCTAAGGTTAAGCAGCATCGGGCGTGGTTACCCATTGGATGGGCGACTGTTTGCGCACCTTGGCTTCAGTACAGTCCCCCCAATTCACCCAGCTGTAAATGGGTACCTGCCCTCTTTAGGGTCAGGGAAAGTAAAGCAGTGAGGGAGAAGAGATGGGCGCCACCCTCAATATGCTGGCCCCTAGAGAAGCTGAGGTCTCTGATGACTCGCTCCCCTATGACCACATAGGTTATGGGACACCTTTACCTTTTTACCAAAGAGACTGAAGTGCAGATATACCCTAACGACAGAAAAACAATCAAATTCATGTTTTTTTCAATTCAGTTACCACCTCAACCTTGAAAACATAATGCTGGTCTTGAAATATAACTGATACAGCAAAGGAGAAAGGAGCTCCAAGGGATTTTTCTCCTGGAGTTAACATCAGTGCTAACTCCACTCTCCCCAAAAATCTTTCGGGTGAGACTATAAACTGAGGCCCCATCAGCGAACGCACGCAGAACATCTTGCACACACATTAAATCATGTTCCACTTTTCGTAAGAGTAGGCCATTGTGTGCCAGTGAGAAGAGATAATAAGATTTACAAAAATTTCATACACGTGGGTACTGGATGAAAAAAAGCTTATGAGTGCTTATTCCATTATCCTTGATATAAAAGAATAAATAAATAAATAAATAAATAAATAAATAAATAAATAAACAAATGAATAAACACACATTTGCTGACATTTCCCCCACAAACAAACCTCTCTGTACAAAACCTTGACACACACAGCAAAACAAGTCTGACCTCTGTGTTGTTGTAGGCTTCAGGGTTTTGCTGATAGAGTTTAGCTATCTGGTTGCCGGTCAGTCTCTCATAGGCCCTGGAGCCCGTGATCTCTGTCAGCTTCTGCCATCCTCAGAGAGATGTGAACATAAGTAAGAGCACACATACACACATGTACACACACATATGCATACACATGCATGTATGCAAGCACGCACACATGCACATTCACACACATACATACATATGCACACACACACACACATACGCCGCGCGCGCGCACACACACACACACACACACACACACAGCGCGCGTGCATGCACGCACGCATGCACGCTCACTTGCTCACTCACACACACACACACACACACACACACACACACACACACACACACACACACACACACACACACACACACAGCGCGCGTGCATGCACGCACGCATGCACGCTCACTTGCTCACTCACACACACACACACACACACACACACACACACACACACACACACACACACACACACACACACACACACACACACACACACACACACACACACAGCGCGCGTGCATGCACGCACGCATGCACGCTCACTTGCTCACTCACCCACACACACACACACACACACTCCCCCCCACCACACACACCCAACACCCCACACACACACACACTCACACACACCAAACACCCCCCCCCCCCTCCCACACACACACACCCCCTACACCCCCCCCCCCCCCCCCCCCCCTCCCCTAACAGACACACACACACACACACACACAGAGAAAACTCACCTGAGGCCCTCCCACTTTCTGCTCCAGCTGTCTGCACTGTGTGGTGGTGCTGGCGTCCATCCAGATGGGGGACTCCCCCACAGAGAACGCCTCCTGCATCACACACACAACATCCATTCATCCATTGGTCCATCTGTCACACACATGGTCCATTTATCATAAACATGGTCCATCCATCATACACATGGTCCATCCATCATACATCCATCACACACATGGTCCATCCATCATACATATGGTCCATCTATCATACACATGGTCCATCCATCATTCACATGGTCCATCCATAATACACATGGTCCATCTATCATACACATGGTCCATCCATCAAACACACGGTCCATCCATAATACACATGGTCCATTCATCGGTCCATCCATCATACACATGGCCCATCCATCGTGTCACGAATCGACCCAGGTTCGAATCCTCACACCCCTTCACCACCCCACTTACACCTCTCCTGACCGCCAGGGTGAAGGACTAGCGCCCTGGACACGGAGGGAGAGGTGTGGTTTTAAGGGGACTGACGGGAGGTCCTTTACCTCCACACTATTTTTTTTTTCCACCCTCCCCACTTTAGTTTTTTTTAATATATTGTTATCCATACCCCTGAGCGCAGGCTAGCGTGCGCATGGGATTTTTATGTAACATGTTGTGTAGCCATGCGTAAAACTCCCTGAGTGGCTGCGTACGAGGCGCCCGTGCGTGGCGGGGTTTTCCGCCGAAACCGGGGTGAGAGCTCACCTGAGTTCAGGTGATAGAAGGCATATATTGCCTGTCGTGATGCCACTCCGAGGACACTTTGTGCTCGGTAGCCAAAGTGCACAGAGACAGAACTCCTTGCCGACGCAGGAGTGGTGGTGCCGCGATCGGCACAAGACGTTATCCACACGAGCTGTCTGAGGTATGTAGTGTGTGGCAGAAATCAAATTTATTTTATTTGGTTTAGACACTCGGAAGTGTCCAACATTTTTTCGGATGCATGCAACTTATTTGTTTAAATTATTTACTCATTCCGCCGACTGGAGTGAGTGGGTGTTGCACCGGGGTTTCGAACCCACGACTTCACCACTTTATGTTTTGGTTCCAATAGTTTCTTCTCTCGAACTCTGCCTTGGTGGGGAAGAGAGAAGATAGGTTTTCCGAACACGCAGATTCCATTTGGTTCCAAGACTTTCTTTTCAGCCTTCACTCTTTTGTTTCTTTTTATGATTCTGGGGTTTTCGGGCCGTCGCGGTGGATTGAAACTGGAGGGGACTGCAGGTTCGCCGGCGTCGTCTGATTGAAGCACTATCCCCAGTAATCCGTCCTGTTCCTCTGACTGTAGGGATATATATGTTGCAGTCAGAGGTTATGTCGTGTTTATTTGTATGTCTGTGTGACAGCTTATTTGAAGTGATTGATAGTCATAACCTCATGGAGGAGTTACTATGGAAATTGTTATTATGGAAATTGTTGTGGATTGTTAAGGTGGGGGAAGGCAAGGGATGGAGGGGGGTTGACACTCATTATGTGACCAAATATTAATTCCTGGCCACAGCTTGTTGTTTGTGTGTGGGCAGGCGGCAGCAGGGGCCGTTT
>CM060338.1:43567407-43589907 GCA_030674155.1 Stramonita haemastoma | reverse complement strand
AGCAGTGTACTGTATCTAATTGTACTGTATCTAAGTGTGCTGTATCTAAGAGCAGTGTACTGTATCTAAGAGCAGTGCACTGTATCTAAGTGTACTGTATCTAAGTGTACTGTATCTAAGTGTACTGTATCTAAGTCTACTGTATCTAAGTCTACTGTATCTAAGAGCAGTGTGCTGTATTTAAGAGCAGTGTACTGTATCTAAGAGCAGTGTGCTGTATCTAAGAGCAGTGTACTGTATCTAAGTGTACTGTATCTAAGTGTACTGTATCTAAGTGTACTGTATCTAAGAGCAGTGTACTGTATCTAAGTGTGCTGTTTCTAAGAGCAGTTTACTGTATCTAAGTGTGCTGTTTCTAAGAACAGTTTACTGTATCTAAGTGTAGTGTGCTGTATCTAAGAGCAGTGTACAATCCTCATTCACCATGCCACACATTCAGGCTGCCTGCCTCTAACAACTCAATCCCTTTGCCCCATGTGTTTCTGCATTGTTACACACGCTATGGGCATTCATAGTATACCTTTTACCTAATGAACCGGTATTTAGGCCGTTACCACTGCAGTGCTAAATGTCAGCTGGTTTTACACTGTGTAAAATGATCAGTGTTGTTCATGTGATAGTGACTGGCATGAAGAATGCTGACCAGTACATGTATACCAGTGCCAGTAGATTCTCTTTTCCACTATTTCTGTGAGTGTGGTATATTGTGTGTGGGTTGGTGTGGGAGGGTGTGTGTGTGTGTAGTGTGTGTGTGTGTGTGTGTGTGTGTGTGTGTGTGTGTGTGTGTGTGTGTGAGTGTGGCATGTGTGTGTGTAGTGTGTGTGTGTGTAGTGTGTGTAGTGTGTGTGTGTGTGTGTGTGTGTGTGTGTGTGTGTGTGTGTGTGTGTGTGTGTGTGTGTGTGTGTGTGTGTGTGTGTGTGTGTGTGTGTGTGTGTGGCATATGTGTGTATATGTGTGTGTGTGTGTGTGTGTGGTGGTGGTGTGGTTGTGGGTGTTGTGTGTTGTGTGTGTGTGTGTGTGTGTGTGTGTGTGTGTGTGTGTGTGTGTGTGTGTGTGTGTGTGTGTGTGTGTGTGTGTTTGTGTTTGTGTGTTTGTTAAGTCAATTGTCAGTGAAAATAATAATGGCACAACAACAGTACTGTACAACAAAAATACAAAATGTACATGTATGCATTATACACATATGACTATAAGCCATACACATACAAATAGATAATATTTCATGTAACAACCCCACCCCCAAAAATAATATTAAAAATGAACTCTGGATTACTTTTAAGTTAATAGTGAATTAAAACTTTGTCAAATTGGAAACAATATGTTACATGTCATACATAAAAAAGTGAATAAGTGTTTGACTGATAGATAATCTTTATTTCCAATAGTTGTGTATACAGATGGGTAGTGGCATAATGAATAAATGAATAAGAGAGAAAACAAGAAAGAATGAACAAAGAAAACAAAAAAGACAGAAAAATGAAAATTACTGAGGAAAAAAGTAGTGAAGGAAAAACAAGTGCAGGTAACCACTTCCAAAAAAAAGAAAAAGAAAATTAGAACAAAAGACGGAATAAAATGAAAGATCTGAAATAATTTCTTTTTGGTAAGTCCATTCACACAGACCATGAGAAGGTGGACTAAGAATCACACAAAAGAGAAGTATATATCATACTTTTTTTTTTTTTAGTTTACTCACGTGCTGCCTGGCACATCAGAGTCAAATCTCACTGCCTCTTCTTTGACAACTTTCAGCTCATCATTAACTGCTAGCAGCTTCAGCTGACAAATGAAAAAAACAACTAATCAATATGTCATAATTGTAAAAATAAGATGTAAAAATTAAAATATACATCGAGTGTGCATGCATATACTGATATTGCATATATATTGTATACACAGATACTCACAACATACATGCTCACTTTTAATCATGCATACATGTATCAAACTGGGGTATGCTGCACACACACACACACACACACACACACACACACACCCCACCACACACACGTTAAATCCTGTTCCGCTTTTCGTAAGAGTAGGCCATCATGTGCGGTAGGAACAGATGACATTAACAAAACTGCATACACACGGGGACTGGATGTAAAAAAGTACAAGAGTGCTTATCCCATTATCTTCGATATAAAAGAATAAATCCAAAAAAAAAAGAATAAATCAAACACACACACACACACGGGATAGCCTAGTGGTCAGAACATTGCAATGGCAATTTGACAACCCGGGTTCGATTCCCATTGGAGGGGATTTTTCCTCTGGAGTTAACATCAGTGCTGACTCCACTCCCCCAAAAGTCCTTTGGATGAGACTATAAATTGATGCCCCATGTGTGCCAATGCACGCACAACATCTTGTGCACACCTTAAATCCTGTTCCGCTTTTCATAACAGTAGGCCATTGTGTGCCGGTGGGAACAGAGGACATTTACAAAACTGCATTCACACAAGGACTGGATGTAAAAAAGCACAAGACTGCTTATTCCATTATTCTTGATATAAAAGAATAAATAAAATAAATAAATAAACACACACACAGGCATGCAGAGACAACATAATATGCCACATATGTTTGGATAACATAGTAAGTGCCCCCTCTTGTTAACACACACGCGCGTGCGCGCACACACACACACACACACAATGTATACATCTGCACACTCCATGTGCTCATGCTCACATGAAGGAGGGGGCAGGGGGGGGGGGGGGGGGGGAGTAGAAAAACATCTGTGAAAACACAACCCCTCTCCCCGCCTACTTCAGACACAGTTATTCCCTTTCGAGCTCTGATAAGAAACTAGAACGTCTGCGATCCAGAAGTCTGCTGCGCGTTCTCCGATTTTGATCGATTTTTCAAAGCATCAGAATTTTCGACATTTTCTGTTCACACAGACGAGAGAAATCATCATAACGTTCGTATTACAGATGTTTACAACGACTAGAACATACCTGTTGCGTGCTGAAATCAAGGCCGACATACAGACGTGATCCTTCGCCTGCCATTTTGGATGAGGTGAAGGACGTGAGGGGGTCAAGGTCGGGGCAATGAAACTTTTGTCGACTGCTGGTGGTGTTCATAATTTGACAGGACAATGCTAGGCTATTGTTCAAAAGGCGTAGACAAGCCCGCCTGGAAATAAAACACGTTGCCCCTTGTGTCCCTTCAACGACCGTCTAGGTCAAGGATCTGATAGTGACAATAAAGTTATCTCCTATAAGTTGTCTTGAAGCTTGATGTTGCAGAGAAATGCTTCAGACGACATAGATCTACATTGTTATCAAAGTTTGAATGATACACAATTCATAATATCACCCTAAATGACAGTATTGACGACAAGATTAACCCAAAATTAAATAGTGTGTGTGTGTGTACGCGCGCGCGCGCACGTGCGTGCGTGCGTGCATGCGGGCGCGCGCGTGTGTTCGTGTGTGCTGATGTTGTCTTCCCATCGTTTTCTCTGTCTGCCTCTTCATCTCCCTCCTTGGAGGACTGGGGTCTATTAGAAAGGACAGAGAAAAGGCAGAAGCAGGACCACGCTCACAGTTCAGAGGTCATGGTCTGGATATGGATGACCCTGTCCCCAACACCCCCCTCCACCTGTGTTTTGGAGGTGCTGCTTATTAGCAGGGCTTTTTTTTTTTTTTTAAATGACATTCATTTTTGTTCTTTCTTCACCAAGTCCTGGTGAAGGACTTTTTTTCAGGTGCCTTCATCTTGCTTGTTGGGCTCTGGTCTTCTTTCTTTCTCCCAGAAACCAATAACTCTTGCATGAAACCATAAGGGGTGTGTGTGTGTGTTCTTTTTTTTTCTTTTATATCGAGGATAATGGAATAAGCACTCCATGTACTTTTTTACATCCAGTCCTCATGTGTATGCAGTTGTGTAATTCTTGACATCTGTTCCCACCGGCACACGATAGCCTATTCTTATGAAAAGCAGAACAGGATTTAACATGTGGGCAAGATGTTCTGCGAGCGTTCACACATGGGGTTTCGGTTTATAGTCTCATCCAAAGGACTTGTGTGAGTGTGTGTGTGTGATAGAGTGTGTGCGTGTGTGTGTGTGTGTGTGTGTGTGTGTGTGAGTGTGTGTGTGTGTCTCTGTGTGTGAATGTGTGTGTGAGTGATAGTGTGTGTGTGTGTGTGTGTGTGTGTGTGTGTGTGTGTGTGTGTGTATGCATGCCTTAACAAAGACTGAGAAATGCAGAGTCAGACAAAAACAGAAGGGAGGGATTAACTGATTTCAGAATGCAGTTACTCTAAGAAAAAAATCAAAATCACAAGAATCTCTTGCAGGTCATTTGCCTTTTCTTTCAATCAAAATTTAAAAAGTCTGTCCCGAGCCTAAGGCTCATCAGGCCGGTGCTTATCCCGGTTTCTGTGGCGTTAAGCGACTGAGAGTCATAGACTCCCCCCTGGATAGGACGCCAGTCTATCGCAGGGTTAACCCCCAACACAAAGTTGGTACCCCATTTACACCTGGGTGGGGTGAGAAAATAGCCCTAAAGTGCCTTTTCCAAGGGCACAACGCCATAGCCGAAAGCTGGGATCGAACCCGCAACCTTTAGATTACGAGTCCGACGCCCTAACCACTAGACTACAGCAGCGGCTTTCAATCAAAATGATAGACCAGAATTTTTCTTTTTATTTTAATGCACTTTATTTTCATAATCACTCAGTATTAACAAAATCAGACATTTCAGTAATTTTACGCATTTCCATCTATTCAAAAACAATTTGAATTTTATCCCAAACCCCCTTTATCCCAATTGATACATCACCAAAGCATGCATTGTCATAGTTTTAAATATCTCCAAAGCATATTGCATAACAACACAAATTTACTGTTAACATAATATTCTCAGTTCATACATCTTTTTCAAATTCATTCAGTTAATGTCAAAAGTATACATTTCATTTTAAACAGAAAGTTTTCTTGGCAATCTTTCCCAATAACTTTGACGTAAATGCCAGGAGCATGGAGACAGCTATGTCATCTGGTTTTTCTCGGAAATGGTAACACTTCATTTTTCATTATTTTATCATTCTCTTTTTCCTAACTCCTCCCTGCACAGTAAACAGGGCACTGCACTGCACTGAAGTTTTCAGGTCATGTCTCTTGGGCAACTTGAACCTGGCGGAGCCCATCCCTTTCCAGGTACAGGGTGCATGCTGGGTATGTTTGTATTTTGTGGCCCTTAGAACATGTGAATGAAATGCAGGATATATGCAGTGTGTTTGATTTTCTGCATGAAAAATCATACACAAAGGGAATTCTTTTCCACTCAGGATATATATATATTGTTTATCGCCCTACCGACCACGAAAGCCATATCAGGGCTGTCACCTCATTCAGTTACAGTGGCTCCAGTAACTGTCAACTTCCTAATACCATCAAATATCTAACACAATCCATCTGAAGAAACAGCAACATTAAATGACACAATACCTAAATTACTTCAATCCTTAAGGCAAATAAACCAGACTGTGCTGAGGACACCAGCCATTCCACTTAATTTATCATCCCCAGATTTTTTTTAAAATGTAAAAAAGGATAACAAACATGTAAAAGTACAAAACATACATAAAGAGTGCCATATGGGCAAAAACCACTGCAGAATGAACATCATGTGCCCATCCCAGTATCTAAGTCTCACTACCTGGTCGCCAGAACAAAAAAAAATGCAGGCAGAGTGTCATATAATGAAAACAGAAAATTGTTTGCAAGAGTTGCTTGAAAATTCAAGCCAATCCTTCACCTTTCCACTCAAGATATATATATATATACTTTATCCCTCCTGTTCTAACACACTCACTTTCTGTCTCTGTCTCTCTGTCTGTCTGTCTCTGTCTCTAGATGGAGAAAATAGGGTATTGCTTATGCTCTATCCTTGGACATAAAGATCTTGATCTAACATCACCTTTCTTACTTGTTTATTCACACACACACACACACACACACAACACACACTCACACTCTCACACACACACACACACAACCCCTCAAATGGAATGTACTTCAAGTAGCAGCTGTATAAACAAAACCTGTTGACAACTACAAACAATATACTGTACATATGAGACATAATTCTCAACATCACAAAAACATTATGGGCCTTTTTTATATTGGTTTTTCTATGTATAAACAAAACCTGTTGACAACTACAAACAATATACTGTACATATGAGACATAATCATCAACATCACAAAAATATTACTGTGCCTTTTTTTATATTGGTTTTGTTATTTCACCTTTTCTACAGGATCTGCAGCACCTTTAAAAAAATAACCAACAAGAAAAAAACAAGCATGATCTACAAAAAACACGCATGCAGTCACGCACAGATATCAGTGATAGCAAAGCCAAGCAAATGTAACAATTTTCAGTCAGTTCTCATGGCAACATCAAAAGATGATCGGTTTTTAGATACACCACACATCAATCTTTTTTCAGAATTTATATTTTGGTCAAATAACTAAAAAATATATATATAAATAAAATTAAAAAAAAAAAAAAATGGTTGCCTGATTTTTGGTAATGGACAGGATTTCATCATGAAAAACATACTGTATACATACTGCTTGCATGATGCCTCTCCTGAACAACAACAAAAACCCACTGCCTTCATCATGTGAAAGAATACTCAATAAACAATCTGTAACACAAACAATATAATTATCTACATTTTGATTTCGGCTTTGTTACATTTCAACAAAAAAAGAGTTTTTTAAGATACCATGACAACACACACACACACCCCCCATAGCCCCCCCCAAAAAAAAACCATGTATGTCGCCAAGTAGCTACACTTTCAAAAAAAATTTTCAACATCAAATGAAAAGGTGAAAAAATACTGATATAAATGTAGAGAGTACAAAGTTGACATGGATTTCAACAGTTACCAAATCGTCAATGGCCCTCATGCAGATACCCATTTCCCATCTCAACACACCATTCTTTTCTTTCAATACCAAATAAAGCAAGAATCTCAAAATGAACAAAATCAAAATACAAAAACAATACTTTAAATACCAAATGCTTCAAAGTATACCAACCGGGTTTCAATCAATAACACAATCTGAATAAAGATCCCGAAACCACCACAAAAAACCCACTTCACAATTAACCTCGCATCTATTTTCTTTCCAAATTTTCCGGTAACTTCTGCCCTGCTCCATCAATAATGCCTAGCGCGACAGAAGTTGTCATGGAGACCAATCAGCGTTGTGATCAGCTTCTCTTCGATTTCCTTCCCGCTGGCCCCTTCCTCCCCAGACAGGTGAATGGACTGCTCCGTTGTCTTGGTGACCAGCACCACTTCTGTTTTGCGTGTGTCCAACACATTGGCTACCACCACCTTTAACAGTCAACCAGTTGCTTCCCTTACAATCTGGACACTCGCTCTCACACAAACACATATACACACACACATACACAGACATCACACACACACAGACACACAAAGACCTACACACACACAAGACAACATACACAACATCGCGCACACACATACACGTACACATGCACAGACCTACACACACATGCACACACACACGCACGCACGTACACACACAGATACACACGCACGCATGCACACACGCACACAAACACACACACGTGTCCTTGGGATGAGACTATAAACCCAGGTCCTGTGAGCAAACACACACAGAACATCTTGTGCACAGGTTAAATCCTGTTCTGCTTTTCGCAGAGTAGGTTATTGCGTGCCGGTGGGAACGGATGACAAAGTCTATAAAACTGTATAAACATGGAGACTGGATGTAAAAAAAAAGCACATGAGTGCTTATGCCATTATCCTCAAAATAAAAGAATAAATAAAAATCTGATATACTAGCTATTCATCATTTAAGAAAGCAATCAAACCGCAAGTGCTTACATTACTACGATATAATAAAAGAAGTAAAAAAAAAAACAAATGATTAAAATATTTTCACACAGGACAAAATCTTGTGTTAGTAATTTTTATAACAAAATGAAGCAATATGCCATTCTGAATCTTTTGGCTGTAAAGTTTCTTTCTGAATTTTTTTTTTAACCATAATGTGATAATATTGTTCACTTCATGTTATCAGTTATGCTATTGTGCCCACTGTGTCTGAATATTATCTTTTTCTTTTTTCTGTTCCTTGGCTAGAGCTCCAAGGTTCGTCAATGGTGAGATTTTGCTTATGCAACCTTTCACTTCTCCATCATTTAGGTAGCCGCCTTCCGAATCCCAGATGGTGTCTAAAGACAACACTTTTCTTGTGTTTTTTAAACTTTTGTCATCCGTTCCTACTGGCACAAAGTGACCTACTCTTCCAAAAGGCAAAGCAGTTTTTAACATGAGCACAAGATGTTCTGTGTTCATTGACGCACGAGGCCTCAGTTTATTGTCTCATCCAAAGGACTTTGAGAGTCAATCATTTTTTCTTGTCAAGCTGGGAATTTAACCCAGAACCTTACAATTTACCTGTTAGCCAGTTGAATGTCTTAACCATCCTGCCACCTTCTTTTTTGTATCATCTGTTTCAACCTTAACCTGGGAAAATGGTAACTAGAATTATTTCTGCGTATGAACTAGGAGGATGTTGGTGAGTACGTGTTGCCTGTGTGTGTGTGTGTGTGTGTGTGTGTGTGTGTGTGTGTGTGTGTGTGTGTGTGTGTGTGTGTGTGTGTGTTTTAGTGTGGGTGTGCGTGTGGTGTGTGTGTGTGTGTGTGTGTGCGATGTCTGTGTGTCTGTGTGTCTGTCTGTGTGCTCTGTGTTGTGTATGCTTTAAACAATATAATATTTATTTAGTACAGTATCCAGAGCTCAATTTCCGCTAACTTCCTTTCTGTTCAATTTTCAAAATATTTTTGATTAATAATAATGTTCTCAAGTGTAAACACCCTGAAGGTTACCTAAAACATCCAGAGTCTCATATTAAGCTGAAGGAACAGCCATCAACATTTATATCCACTAACAGATATATAAAAAAAAAAAGGTGTCATCAAATCACACAACAAAACAACAAAACTTGTATTTATCAGAAAAGACAACAACAACAACAAGTGCAATATCAAGAGCAAAATAGATTGCTCAACATGAAAAAAAAATCATATAAATCAATTCTGCAGGTTAGAGCGATGCAACAATTGTGTAAACGATAAAAATTATAAATCAAGTATGGCAATATATTAGCGAATAAATCAAATGTGAAAGAAATGCTTGTAAATGAATAATTCATGAAAAACTGAGAAGAAGTGCATGTGAGTACAGACAACAATCCCTGGACCTTGCTAAAGAAATCTGAACAACACTGGAAGAAGAAGATAAAAAAAAGTTATGAAAATCAATTGAAAAAAATGTTTTAAAAATTTAAAAAAAAAAAAAAAAAAAAAAGAATTTCCTAGAGCGATACCTGTGAATTTTCTACCCAGCTCTGAAAACAAATCAGCATGTTTGTTTTTCACCTGGGTCACTGACAGAAAGAATAGGGCTTACAGTTTTGTTTAAAATGTTAAAAACTTTTTTAAACTAGTCAACATATTAAAAAGAAATTGTCATGCTTTCTATCCAAATGGAAACATTTCTTTCACACCCCAAAGATGCCAAAAAAAAAAAAACAAAAACAAAAACAACAGAATGCTGCACTAAAATTGGACATCACTGGTGTCTTCAATAAAAACCAACCAACCAACCAATAAGCAAACAAACATGGATCAGTATCCACTACCAGATGATTACACATTTATACTTCAAAACCCTTTTTTCACACTTTGGTTTACTGGTTAATTAGTTATGTCAGATTCCAATCTAATGAAGTTTTCAAGCAAACATATTTACAATGTAGTTTAGTATCTAAACAAAAAAAAACAATCAGAGGCTGCAATAAGCTGATTTTCTTTTCATTGCCTCGGCTACAGCTCCGAGATTCACGAATGAGATCTTTGCTTATGTGACCATTACCCCCACCCCCCACCCCCCAAACCACCACTACCATTTAGGTAGCCAATTTTGAACTTTAGGAAGAACTGGATTTAAAACGATTTTGATGACAGTCAACTGACATTTTGCATTAAAGAATTACCAAATATGTGGTTTGAAGACTGTATTTATAAAGTAAGTGTATCTAGAATGATATTGAACATTTTATAATAACACCAAAGCCACCACAAGTGTCGTAGGACAAAAATGAAGAAAAAGAAAAGTAGATTTTTGTTGTTGTTTTTTTTCAAACAGAAAAAAGCAGCAGCAGTTTTCAGTATTTCATATATAATACTTCATTTAAGCCTAACCAACTGACCATAAAAAATCAATAATGATGATTCCAAATGAAAATCGAGAGTGGTATTTTCACACTCCAAGATCAAGGTGATAACTGATCCATTGTTTGCAATGTCAACTAAGTCACATAGTATATGCTTCTTCACCTACCTTTACTACATTTTCTTTTAACCCTTAAAGTGGATACGTTGTCTAAAAGTAACACATTTGCCTAGAAAGCAAGATCGTGGGTTTGATCCCCGTTTGTGCTGAAACTTTGCCCCCCATCCACAAGATTTTAAGAGGTGGTCTGGGTGCCAGTCTTTCCAATGAGATGATAAACCAAGGTTCCATGTGCAACACATATTCAGCACACATAAATGAACCCAAGCGAAAAGAGAGTTGTGCCTAAAATTCACTCTGATAGGGGAAAAACATATTGCAAACAGAAAAAAAAATGTTGGTGGCGCTGATCTTGGTAACACACTCTCCCTGGGAAAAGCAATCCAAACTTTATATAGGGAAATCTGACGTGACTGAAAGGGGTATGAAAAATTCAAATCACATTCATTCAATTTATTACAAAAAATACATATCGTTTTGAAAAACTAAATAATTCAATAGCATATTTCACTGTACTATCTAAATATTTCTAAAATCTAAATAAGATACTTTTTTCACATTCGGCCCTTCCAACAACTATTGAAAAATATCAAAAAAATGAAAGCAGAGCAAGAAATCTACAAGAAAACAAATCAAGAAACTAGCACATGATTCAGTAAATCTAAACTATCTTTAAGCAAATGACATTTTTGATTAGGCAAGACTGATTATTTTTAAAAGTTAAGAAACAACACACATTTTCTATGCAGCGACATAGCACACACACACACATACATACACACACACACACACACACAACATGCACAACACACACACACACACACACACACACACACACACACACACACAGACACACAAAACCCATTATGCTCGATATAAAAGAATTTAAAAAAAAAAAAAAATTTAAAACCTCATAAAACCTCGCAGAATATCCTATTCTGCTTTTCGTAAGAGTAGGCCATCATGTGCCGGTGGGAACAGATGACAAGATTTACAAAACTGCATACACACGAGGACTGGATGTAAAAAAGCATACGATTGCTTACTCCATTATCCTCGATATAAAAAAGAATAAAATAAAAAATAAAAAATAAATTAAATAAAACATGCACACACACACATGTGCACACACACACACACACACACACACACACACACACACACACACACACACACACACACACACACAACCTCATCAAACAAACTGAACAGACCACAAACAATCAGCACTAGAAAAAACCCTTCACAAAAGGATGATATCTGGTTACTACCAGTTCAGTTTCTGACTGACCTTGTGATCGTACAGCTCCAGAGCTCTGCGGGCTTTTTTAATCAGGATCGTTTTGTCTGTCTCCAACTGCCATCCCATGAACATACAAAAGAAACACAGAGAGAGAGAGAGAGAGAGAGAGAGAGAGAGAGAGAGAGAGAGAGAGAGAGAGAGAGAGAGAGAGAGGAGAGAGAGGAGAGAGAGAGAGAGAGAGAGAGAGAGAGAGAGAGAGAGAGAGAGAGAGAGAGAGAGAGAGAGAGAGAGATTTGGAAAGTTTATTCATTAAGCCATGGCCCCTCATGAAGGGGATAGTGAACAAAACATATATCATGAAAACTGTATATAAAAAAGAAGAAATAAACAGATCAATTTTGCCTTTATATTAAGTAACAAAACAGCATGACTATGACATAGGAATTTCTCTTAATCTAAACGCTTTAAATATATAAAAAAAAAGAGACAAATTCCGTAACTCTTTATGTCTAACAGATGCCATTAGTAAACTTAGTTTGAAAAGACAAGGCTCTTGATAATATTTTGGCAGTATATATCTTGAGAGAGAGAGAGAGAGAGAGAGAGAGAGAGAGAGAGAGAGAGAGAGAGAGAGAGAGGAGAGAGAGAGAGAGAGAGAGAGAGAGAGAGAGAGAGAGAGAATGAATGAATGAAATAATCTTTTTTTTTCAAGGGTTACAGAGTATTACATCCTTTTTTTTATCTGCCCCTTGCCCTGATCAGAGACAGACAGAGAAATTCAAAGTTATCACTTCCATACTAAATTATGCATTCAAATTTGTTCCTTTTATTTCATGACCACCTGGTTGCAATATTTTGTCACAATCACATGGATTTGTACAAAAAATATATGAATAAGACAATATAGTCAAGCCATACTAATCTTCCATTCTTCATGATATAAGTAAGACAAGTAAAACATGGAAAATCCATACAAACAACATTGTCTAGCAAGTCTCCATTAACTATCAGGGTAAGGGTTGTCCAAACTGACAGTGGTGACAGAAGTAAGCACACAAAACAAACACATCAATTTTGCTAGCGACATGAATTGCCTGAAAGGTTTATATATGATAGGAATAATAAAAAAAATAATAATAAAATAAACACATAACAGATCTTTTCTTGTGACACTGTGTGGGGAAGGGGGTGGGGGTAAAAATGACAAAAGAGTCAAACACTCATCAACAAAGGCCCGCTACGCCCTCAAATCAGATCACAAGTTTGATATTTTAACCACTGGACTATTTTATCTCTGAGTATTATCATCATTGATATTCTAATCACTGGATTGTTTTATCTATTTTATTTTTTATTTATCTCATACCACTTTATGTCACAGCAGATTTCTCAGCATGAGATTTGGGCTGCTCTCCCTGGGGAGAGCATGTTACCACAAGTGCAGCGGCTTTCCTTTTTTTTTTTCTTTTCCTGTTTACAACTGTATTTTGTTTCCCTATCAAAGTAGCTTTTTTCTACATAATTTTGCCAGGGACAACCCCCTTGTTGCCGTGGGTTCTTTTACGTGTGCTAAATAATGATGTTACATACAGGACCTCGGTTTGTCATCTCATCCGAAAGACTAGCACCCAGACCACCACTCATGGTCTAATGGATGGGGGGAAAAGTTATGGGCTCAAACAGGATCTCCAAGTATTATTATATCAGCTTTGACATTCTGCCGCCGCGGTAGTCGAGTGGTTAGGGCGTTGGACTCGTAATCTAAAGGTTGCGGGTTCGATCCCAGCTGTCGGCTATGGCGTTGTGCCCTTGGAAAAGGCACTTTACGGCTATTTTCTCACCCCACCCAGGTGTAAAAGGGGTACCAACCTTGTGTTGGGGGGTTAACCCTGCGATAGACTGGCGTCCTATCCAGGGGGGAGTCTATGACTCTCAGTCGCTTAGCGCCACAGAAACCGGGATAAGCACCGGCCTGATGAGCCTTAGGCTCGGGACAGACTTTAACTAACTAACTTTAACTTTGACATTCTAACTATTGAACTATTTTACCTCCAAGTATTATCATACTTATCTTTGATATTTTAACCATTGGGGGGGGGGGGGGGGTCACAATATTGTGACACACACACAGACAGACCTTGAAGGACACGACAAAGGCGTGGGGCATCCAGTCTTTGACCAGAGGCTTCAGCATCTTGGGCACCAGGTGCAGCGACAGCTCTAACGGCTTCTCCGTGCCCGACGACTGGATCTTGTGCTCTGGCTGTCCGCAGTCATCACACACACACAGAAATGTAAATAAACACTTTTATTTATGAGGATAACACACACACACACACACACACACACACACACACACACACACACACACACACACACACACATACATACATACATACATACATACATACATACATACATACATACATAATATATATATATATATATATATATATATATATATATATATATATATATATATATATATATAAACACAGAAATAAACATATAAACACAGAAATAAATGCTTTCATTAATGAGGATAACACATATATATAAATATGTACACATCTGGAAAGTCAGCTAAACCTTCACACACATACACACACACAGACAGACACAGACAGAGAGACAGACAGTCAATACACACACAGAAATATAAATAAACGCTTTCATTAATGAGGACAATACATATATATTTATATAAATACACACATCTGGAAATTCAACTAAAACTTCACATACACATGCACATGCATACACACACATATACACATATACACACACACAGACACACATACAGTGATACACACACACACACACACACACACACACACACACACACACACACACACACACACACACACACCTAAACACAAATGCACTCACTCACTCACGCACACACGCGCGCACGCACGCACGCACACACACACACACACACCAAAAAAAAACAAAAACACACACACAGATACACACATTCCCTTACATATAGCAGTCAATGTCACAGATGTGCATGAGGGGTTAAGTGCTTATTAAGCACAGATGGAACAAAGGACTAAGGAGCAGTTACAAAAATGATTTGTTCTTACATTTAGGGCCCTCTGTCTGCCATTTCTTTCTGCTATTAATGTAACCATTGTTCCGATAACTGTAAAAGCTAAATTGTAAATATGAGGCTTCTGTTCTGTGTCTGCCACTTCTGTTTTTCTGTTGCTGTAGCCATTGTTGCAACTTATCCAAGTTATTGCAGATGTGACAGTTGTTTCACTTTGAGATTTGTGTAACTGTGAAAACTGTTGATGTCATTTTGTTTCTTCAGGTGCTGCTCATTTTCATTGATGGTTAACAATTACATTACTATCATAGTGAATATTTCATATGCTACATAATTTTTCAGCATAGGCAGGCTTTTAAGTGAAAAGATTTTAAAATTGAAGACTAACTTGCATGCACACAGGCACATGCACACGCACACACACACACCACCACCCACCCACACACACACACACACACACACACACACACCACCCACACACACACACCAAATAAAAACAGAGATGATTCATTGCTTACACACAGACCTCTACTCTGAAAACACTGACTGACTACACACCATCATATATATATATAGTAGGGTTTTTTTACATACCATCATATATATATTTTTTTTACACACCATCATATATATATATATATATATATATATATATATATATATATATATATATATATATATATATATATATAAAACACATAGCGAAAGTAAAACAACCAGCATATTATGGTTCCCCAATATTTCGGCTTTCGCCTTCCTCAGGGGGTGTTTATTACGATGACGTGATGGTATGACATCAATTTTGATTAACGTCATTGTGAAACTTTGTTTTGATATTTTTACAAACTTTTGTTATATATATATAGTAAAATAATAATAAAAACACGACTGTGTTCAACTTCATCTCTTTATTTGACAGCAAATTTTCGCTTCTATTCTGAAGCTTCATCAGGCTGAATAAATAACAATTGTAAAACCTGCTTTTATAAGCATCACATACTGATTTATATTCAAAATGATCACCTTCCCCACACATAAAATGCATGCTAGCCACTGAGATCTTTTCAACTTTGACTCTCTTTCTCCCTTCTCTCACCCCTTCCCCTCTCTCCCCCTTCCCTCTCTCT
The DNA here is from genome assembly GCA_030674155.1 of Stramonita haemastoma. Lineage (NCBI taxonomy): Eukaryota > Metazoa > Mollusca > Gastropoda > Neogastropoda > Muricidae > Stramonita > Stramonita haemastoma. The sequence continues at coordinate 43,574,094 of CM060338.1, read as the reverse complement.
CACTCCTCTCTCTCTCCACACACCTCATCCCCCCCTCTCTCTCCCTCCCCCACTCCAATTCCCCAAATCTAAACAAAATATATATATATATATATATATATATATATTTTTTTTTTTTTTTACACACCATCATATATATATAATTTTTTTTTTTTTTTACACACCATCATATAACACTATCATATGGATATAGAATAAGATATATATAAATTTTTTTTATTATTTTTTTTACACACCATCATATCAGCGGGAATGTAGAAATCGGAGACAGCGGCAGCGAGGTAGAGCATGACACGACTCCCCAGGGGAGCGAGCAGATAGCAGACGGCCCTCAGAAGGTGGAGGTAATCCCCCAGTGTGGTAAAGGACACCGACAGAAGGCGATGCTGACTGGTTGCCTCCCTGTACCGCTCCAGCACCGACAGCAGCTTCTCCTGCTTCTCGCTCTTCACTACACAAACAAACAAAAAATTTTAACAGTACTTGAAAAAACAACACATACACAAACACACACACACACACACACACACACACACACACACACACACACACACACACACACACACAAATTCATTGAAACAGTGTTTGTGCATTTCCTTTTTTTTTCTATTTTTGATGGAAAAAAATCATTCCATGATGATACAAAATTTCTCCTTATTTGCTTATAGTATGCATACTCTGTTGGATTGAATAAAAACATTTTTAAAAAACAAACAAACATACATTAACAGTACTTGAAAAAACAAAAATTTAAATAAAAACTTTAAAAAAACAAACAGTATTTGAAATTACTGACTGTGCCCTCAGATTCTATTGATATCAATGTCACCTGAGTCTGTTTTACGTTTAAATGGAATCAAGGCTGTACAATAATACCTATTTGAACTTAAAATAAATTGATGCAAAAACAACCCAATCAAACAATCAATGTTTATTTTGTTGGGGGGGGGGGTTGCAAAAAAACAACAAAAAAAAAACCCACCCAAACAATCAATGTAATGAACACTGAAATTCAAGATATAGAAATGAAATTCAAACATGTCAGACCCTGACAAGTAATTGCTTCACCTTAAGTTAAAGTTAAAGTCTGTCCCGAGCCTAACGCTCATCAGGCCGGTGCTTATCCCGGTTTCTGTGGCGTTAAGTGACTGAGAGTCATAGACTCCCCCCTGGATAGGACGCCAGTCTATCGCAGGGTTAACCCCCAACACAAGGTTGGTACCCTTTTTACACCTGGGTGGGGTGAGAAAATAGCCGTAAAGTGCCTTTTCCAAGGGCACAACGCCATAGTCGAAAGCTGGGATCGAACCCGCAACCTTTAGATTACGAGTCCAACGCCCTAACCACTAGACTACAGCGGCGGCAATTGCTTCACCTTGTCCAAAGCTTTTTCTTTTTCTCGACAGAAAATCTCATAGTTACCACACACTTTCATAAATAAAAACTATGACCACATAAACATCTTCTAAAAACATGATGCTGTTTCTCTCCACCCCCACCCCACTCCCCAATGCTAGTTTACCCAGAAAAGAGACATTACTCAGGATTTTTATTTCAACACCTTAATTTTTTTTAAAAGCTTATTTCTAAACAAACAACCCAAAGGAAAAACGCAGACTTACCTTTGATGGTGCGCTCACTCCCAGTGCCAGAGACTTCGAGTTGATCCAGCAGGTTGTTCTGTATGTGGCGATGGAAGGGGGTCAGAGATCGCTGTCGGTGCAGGAAAATCACCAGGTAGCCATGGTCCAGGAAATATTCTGCTGATGCCGAGCCTCGGGTCCCGATGCTGAAGTTGTCGATGAAGCGAACGGTGCGACTTTCCAGCGGTACTGTAGTGCCTCCTGACTGTAACAACATTCGATTGAAACAATCGTTTTTATTCATTTATTTATTCTTTTATTTTGAGGATAATGGAATAAGCACTTGTGTACTTTTTATCTGTCATCCATTCCACTGGCACACCATGGCCCACTCAGACAAATCTTGATATTTAGTTTGAATAGGGAAACAATTATAGATGAATTCATAACAAAAAAAACTTGAGTTTTACAGATCATAACAGCTAAGTTCAGGTTGCTAATATTTCCAAAATAAAGTTTAAAAAAAAATATATATATATATATATATTTTTTTTTAAAACCCATTCTGTAAAGCTTAAAAACACTAACATTTCCAACATAAAGTAAAAAATACTTTCTGCAAAGCTTAAAAACAAAGTATGGATACCAAAAAAACGTTCCAGACTATTTCTTTACCAAGTGTTAAAGCCTTCCGTCTACCATGAACAAACGCATCACTGTCATCACCATCAATTATGATGAACATTGCTGTGAACTGTACAGGGAAAGACACAAAAACTTCTCCAAAGACTCCAAGTTACCTATATGTGTACCTGCTATTGTACGTGTACACTAGATAGCAAAGGCATTACAAATATGCTCACACAAGAAGCAACAAAGGTTAAAAAATTAATACATACACTGTATCAGTGTATGCTCACACAATTTAACTTTTTTTTCACAACAGAACTTTTATTCAAGACTAGTCTTGCCTTGTAATATCAGATATTGAACAGAAGAGACTTACTGGACAGGCACTGATAAATATGTCATTTTTATGCTTAGCAACTGAAACTAGTATTAGACAAGTGTTGCCTACTGAAAATTCATTTAGATGAGACCATAAAATGAGGCCCTGTGAGCATACACACACAGAACATCGTGGGCACACATTAAAAACCAGTTGCACCTTTTGGAAAGAGCAGGCCATTGAGTGCTGGTAGGAGTGGATTACAACAATATATATATATATATATATATATATATATATATATATATTATATATATATATATATATAACCAGCATGCATACAGGTGTTGAATTTAGACACCATCTTTGAAGAAAAATCGGGAGTTAGTAGATCACAGGGCGGTTTGGGGCTGTATATTGCAACGTTCTGGCGGCTCCTGCGATAGCACTGGAGCCATTTGTATCGGTGATTGCCTTTCCAATGGGCCATTCCTGCGAGGTGGAGGAAGGGGGGGGGGGGGTCTGCTTCATGGGTAACACTAACAGCTTGCCCTCCAATGGGCTCCATACTTACCCAGGCTTTGCACTCTGGAGCCGAGAGTGCAACTCTATAGTCTTCCGAGACTGACGAATGCCTACCTACTGCAAACTGGGGGGGGGGGGGGGGGGGGGGGGGGGGAACAACTAGAAACATCAGGCCGTTGAGCAACTGATGAAGGAAAAGTAAAAAGTTAATAATTACATAGAAGAGCAGATGGACCAATTGTAAACTCAACTTAAAAATGAGGCTCACAACTGGGTACCAAAAGCTGTTTACTTCTATAACTCTATAGTATTTGACTGATCAGAATGATGACAAAAGAACACAAAACGAAAGTACATTACGAGCGGTTGAACAAAAATCACAAAGTTCACACTCAACATGCCAAACTGTAAGCTTCATTTCCTCACCGTTACAAGAACAATACGCTGTTCACTTGATAGGTGATGCTTAATGAACGAATCTATGTCTCTCTTCTTCTCCTCAAAATGCTCAGGAGTTGCCGTGTTGTCAAAAAAGTCATCAAAGGTTTCCTCGCTTTCTGCCATGATGCTCTCTCTCCGTGCACCGCGCACAGGTGCAGACTGATCTCAAAGGTTAGCAAGCTATTTTTAGATAATTGGTTGCAATCCATTCACATTAAAGCTGATGTCTACAGCTGCAAAATAGGCAAAAACCTTTCAGCGTTTTCAAAATCAGTTGTCTTGCACAACAGATTTAATTTTCCAAGATTTCATATTACCAATTGGTGAAGTTTTATTGTGTTGTCGTTACCGTTCTTACTGCTGTTGTTGTGTGTTCCCCAGCTTAACATCTTGGGGGGGGGGGGGGGGATTCAGAATATGCACACTGACAATTTTATTTATTATTTATTTATTCATTCATTCTTTTATAGGGAGGATAATGGAATAAGCACTCTTGTGATTTTTTACATCCATTCCCGTGTGTATGCAGTTTTGTAAATCTTGTCATCTGTTCCCACCAGCACACAATTGCCTACTCTTACGTAAAGCAGAACAGGATTTAACGTGTACGCAAGATGTTCTGCGTGCGTTCGCACACGGGGCCTCGGTTTATAGTCCCACCCGAAGGACTTTTGGGGAGAGTGGAGTCATGCACTGATGTTAACTCCAGGAGAAAAATCCCCTGGAACGGGAATCAATCCCGGGTCGTCAAATTGCGAGCACAATGTTCTGACCACTAGGCTATCTTGTCCCAACTTCAGGGCAGAAGATTAAAACAAAAAATTCATAAAAGAAAATGCCAGAAGATAGTTTAACAGATTTGCTTTAAAAAGCTGTTTTTTTAAAGGCAGGAGAATAAAATTGGAAGGCAGTAAATACGTCATAGAGAAAAAGGATAGAAAGATAAGGAAAAAGATAAAACCAAAGGGATAGAAAAGGGGCAAATTTTAGCAGTTTTCAGACAGCAGGGGTGATCGACGGCGCAATAAGATTATACTGTGAATCGAAGTTTTATTGTTTTGAGAGAGAGAGAGAGAGAGAGAGAGAGAGAGAGAGAGAGAGAGAGAGAGAGAGAGAGAGAGAGAGAGAGAGAGAGAGAGAGAGTGTCTAAACGCAGCCAGAGAGAGAGAGAACGGGAAATAACTGTACATCATTACAGCTAAACAGAGTGCCTTTCTTGAATCGCTTGCACCTATAGATGCTCCATAACTAACAAGTAGAACGATGGAGTTGTGCTGCTGTCGAAATGATTATGAGTTCCCTTTTCTGTTTCGAGACTTGTTGATTTTAGCACTTTTAAATGTATTTACACGAAAACAGTCATTGAGCCATCCACGTTTTTCCCTTTACGCTTACGCCCAGTGATCCACAATGAAAGAGCGATCATGGTTACATTTTCTACAAGTGCAATTTGCTTGTTCACTTTTACTGTCATTCTAACAGTCATATTTTATGGTACTTCATTTTTTTTATGTATATGGTGTCTGTTATTATCATTATGATGGTGATTATATATTATTATTCACATCCTTTCAAGTACATTCATATTTATCTTTTCTATGTGTATTACATTTTTTATGGTGTGAATATGGTGTTTAAAGGCTACTTACATTTTTATGTCTGAAGTATTTTTAATTGTTCATACTTTTGAAATTTGTTATTTCCTTTAAACGTTTGTTATTTCCTTTATGACACCTTGTGCCATTGTATCGGTGTTGTGTACATTTCGAGGGAGAGGGTGGATGAGGGTTCAATTTCAAATTGTCTTTAGTGTTCGTTTTCAAATGCTTGCTATTCATGTAGGTACATTAGCTATGGTCAGAACATTGGTCAATTTGAGAAGGCGATCCGGTCGAGAGATTTTTCTTCTGAGTATTAAATCGTGCATACTCTTAAAAATTTCGGATGAGACTTTAAACGATGCCCGTGTCGACGCACGCAGAACACTTGAGCAACGTTAGATGTGTTCGCATTTCGTAAGGTAGGAGGTGCGGTGGGAACAGATGACAAATTTACAAAATGCATTAAGATCTGGATGAAAAAAGCATGTTGTTTCTGTTATCCTCGATAAAAGAATGAAACATATATAAAAAATAAAAGAAAAAATACTTTAAAAAATGTACTAAAGTTTAACACTTGTTCGAAGAAGGGCCAAAAGTGGCAGAATCACACAACTGAATGGAAGAGAACTACAAAACTTTGGAAGAGGAAGAAGTAGAAGAAAGAGGAGGAAGAAGAAGGGGGATGAGGAAGAAGGAGAAGATGAAAGAAGAAAGAGGAGGAGGAGGTGGGAGGAGGTGAAGCAGAAGAAAAACACAACAACAACAACATTAAAAACAACAGCGGCTGCAGAAGACAAAACAATAGGTATCTTTTTTTTTATATATAATATATTTATCATAAGTTTGTATCTTAAAAATGTGTTTTTGAAATGACAGCCATTTTGTCTTATAAACACACACCACCTTGCACTCGGTCACTTCATGAATATTACTGACTGACTGACTGACTGAATGAATGAATGATTAGCTAACTGTCTAAATACCGACCTACCTAACTAACCAACTAACTAAACTAGCTAACTAACTAACTAACAAACCAACCAATTTCGCTAAGTAACCAACAAACATATCAACTAACTAACAAACTAACCAACCAAACAAACAAAACCAACCAACCAACCAACCAACCGACTGACTAACTGACTAATCAACTAACCATTCAACCAGTTAACCAACTAACTAAAAAAAAATTTAAACCTTTAAAAAAAAAATCCAAAGAAAGAAAAAACAGGGGGGGAAAACAAACAAACAAAAAAACCCGGGAAAGATACATGTTCCACCAAGCAGTAAATAAATTCTGGATTTTTATGCAAACTGCCCCTGATGACTAGCCAGGCTAAGACTAGAGAGGGGGGGGGGGGGGTATCAACGATGCTATGACAGGAGGAGGAGGAGCCGTCTGTCCGTAACTGGCTTCCAATACGAGACCGTTGGCCAATACCAGGCTTAAATGAAAGCTGTGTCAGTTACTGATGTAGAAGCTAAAATGCTGAGATCTGCCTTAAAATGGTGTTAGGTTGTCAAACGTTATGTGAAAATTGTCTTCAGCCATGACAAGCTCTTAGCATTAACCACACGCGCTCTCTGT
>CM060338.1:43557407-43562407 GCA_030674155.1 Stramonita haemastoma | reverse complement strand
AGACAGAAAAGACTGACGAGGTATTGATCAGACCCTGTATTTATAGAACAGTCACGACAAACAGCCTGGTGCTATGTGGTCGTTAGAGGGTGCCACCTCCCTTGTCTACTGTCGTCTCTAGCTCTTGTCTCTCTACTGTAGCTGTTTTGTTTTTTTTTCTTGTTCTCTCACTTCCTTATGGTATAATTGTACCTGGAATATTTTATTTTATTATTATTATTTTTTTTATACCACTTCATGTCAGCAAATTTCTCTGCGTGAAATTCGGGCTGCTTTCCCCGGAAGAGCTCGTAGCCACAAGTGCAGCACCTACCCATTATTTAATTTTTTTTAAGTTTAAAAAAATATAATAAATATATATACTTTATTCAAGGTGCTATATAGTCTTTTGACTACGATTCGTATCAATATGCCTGTCATTATGGTAACTGCCCTTTAGGAACGATAAAAGTGTTTTTGACTTGACTTTGACTTTGACTTGACTTGACCAACAGACTGACTGGGTTATGCTGAAAAGTGAGGAGAGTGGTGCCACCCTCAGTTCATCAGTCACGACTTGAGAAGTGGTGCAGATGAAGCGGGCAGGCAGGCAGGCAGGTAGGACATCAATACTGCTGCATTGATCACACGGTTCCGCCAGCTAGGCAGGCTCCGTCATCTCTCCAGCTCTCTGCCGCAGTGGTGCAAAAGACAGTGAGGGTGGAGTGATCACTCAGCATCACCATCGTCAGTCTGATGTCGAATTTTAGTCTTTGTACGTTAGTCTGCTCTAGCTGTTGGTTTTGTTATTGTTGTTGTTGTTTTGGGGTCGTGGTGGTTTTTTTCTTTTTCTCTCACTTATTTTTTTGTCTGCTGTAGCTGTTGTTGTTTTGTTTGTTGTTTTCTCTTCTCTCTTCTCTCTCTCTCTCTCTCTCTCTCTCTCTCTCTCTCTCTCTCTCTCTCTCTCTCTCTCTCTCTCTCTCTCTCTCTCTCTCTCACTGTGCGTCTGTCTGTCTGTCAGTCTCTGTCTGTCTGACTCTCTCTCTCTTTCGCTTTCACCTATTCTTTGCTGTAGCTTTTTTTTTTTTTCTCTTCATTCTTCTCTCACTCCCTTGTGTTGAATATTCCAGGTACACAGGCAACTGTAGCATATCTAGAATATTCAACAGGCGGGTGATGCTTTTATGGGGGGGACGGGGGTGGGGAGATGGGTTGGGGTGGGGGGAGGGGGGATGAATTGAACTGTACATCTTCAGCTGTTGTGTGTTATGTAATTTCGGTCTGTTTTTGTTTGCTTGTTTGCCCACAGCTGCTTTTCATCAAGTGTCACCATGTGGAGAATATTTGGTACAGAATCCGCATATGTAAAGAGGGGGGGGGGGGGCTGGGAGGGGGGGGGGAGAAGGGGGGTATAGGGGGCCTGGAGGTGCGAAGGATCAGGGAGGTTGATGAAGCTGAAGTCTGTGTATACTAGGCTGTTTCCTTTTATTTTATTATTTTTGTTATGAGTCTTTTACTTCAAGGATATAGAATAAGCACTCATGTGCTTTTTTTTTCATCCAGTTCCCGTGTGTATTTGTAAATTTTGTTATCCGTTCCCACCAGCAGGCAATGTCTACTCTTCCGAAAAAAAGAACGGGCTTTAACGTGTGCGCAAAATGTTCTGCGTGCGTTCGCACACGGGACGTCGGTTTATAGTCTCATCTGAAGGACTTTCGAGGGTAGTGGAGTCGGCATTGATGTTAATTCCGGAGAAAAAAAATCCTCTTGAAGGAGATTCGAACCGGGTCAGCAGATCACGATCACGCATCACTTGACAAGCTGTGTTGCTAGTTTACTGGTCAATCCTAAGACGATGTAACTGCTGTGTGAATTTGTACTTTTACGTCTTTCTATGGGCACAGGAGTCCTGCACTTTGAGACATGCAGAAAAGTCCAGCAGTTTAAGTAGGGAGCTAGTGCAGGAATCTGGGCCCCTCTTCCCTGGACGCTTTCATGAAGGAGAAAGAGCCAAATATCCACAATATCAAAAATACAAAGAAAAGCTACATACACAGTATGAAAACTCCCTCCGGTGTTTGGAACAGAACTAGAATGATACGCTATGTCACGTCATTGGATCCAGCAGCTGCTCAAAACCATCTTTTCTCGGCACAATTCGGGATCAGGAGAAGAGAAGTAGACCAACAAAATGTAGACTGTGGTCAACATAATGAAAAGATACCCCCCCCCCCCCAAAAAAAAAAAAGAAAAAAAAAAAGAAAAAGAAGCAGAAGAAAGAACATAAATCCCTACCTCCCCAAAAAAAAAAAACACGCAACAAAAAAACAACCCAAAACAACAACAAAAACACAACAAGAACAAAAACAAAACAAAGAACAAGAAAAAAGCACTACAACAAAAAGCAACAAGAACCACCTCCCCCAATCAAACAAACACACCAAAGAAATCAACAACAAAAAATCCACCAAACTTTGCGGAGACCAAGGGAGAGACCAAGCACTGGCACACGACCACTACAAATGGACAAAACTTGCCTTCTGGTCAGTATGAGACCCCTATGCCTGATCTCTCTCAATTAGGGGGACAGATGCAGTGGGGAGTAGCAATACAATAATGCATTAGGATTTTGAAAGGGGATGTAAAGATTTTTTGGTTTTAAATGAACAAATTCATTATTACAACTTAAGGCCATATCTTGCTGCCAGTTAGCCAGTTTGTCACACACAAAATCTTCAGAGGAGACTATTAATCAGACCATATGCAAACACCCGCATAGGATTTTGCGCTCACATTAAGACCTCATCCAACATTTCCTAGAAGAGTAGAAATGCATTCTCTTCACCTATGCGCTAATACTTGTTGGTATTCAGTTGCACTACATATCACAGCCAAGTTAGCAAACGCACAATAATTGGATATCCTTCCATACAAATTGTATTGAATTGTATTGTTTTGATTTGTTTTGATTGCATTACCTTTCTTCACCTTCACCTATCCCGTAGTCTGGTTGACGGTTGGGGTACCACAAAAGATTTTGCTACCAGCTTCCTCCACTTGAATTACTTTTCAGCTTTCTGTAGTAAGTCGCTGCACTCAAGGCCAGTCAGTTCTCTAATGTTGTCTCGTTTTCTCTGTCTGCCTTTCTCTGTCTGCCTCTTCATCTCCCTCCTTTTATTTTTTCCGTTAGAACAGTCCTGGCCAGTCCAGGTGCATTATCATGTAGCGTGCCCGTACCACTTCAGTTAGCGGTTTGTTTTTTTCCCACTGAAGCCGGAGCTCTCCATACGGCCCTCTGACGTTTTCAGTTCAGGTTTTCCCTTCCTCGTCGGTGATGTGATCTCTGTACGCGATACTGACAAGTTTGTGGAAGCATAATTATCCATCTCCATTGCCTGCATCCTTCTAGTATTATGCACTCACTACTTGAAATAGCACAGCAAATTTCTATGCATGAAATTTGGGCCATTGTCCTCGGGGAAAGGAGGTCGTCACTAGAACAGCTACACTCCTTTCTTTTCCTGTTCGTGGCATATTACGAAAGTGGCTTCTACATGTCATGCACAATTATAAATACCATGGACGACTCTCTTTTGCCGGGATTTCTTTTATGTGCCTTAATGTTCATGCTGCATACTGGGCCTCAGTTTCTTGTCTCCTCTGAAAGACTACCCCCCCCCCCCCCCCCCCCCCCCAGCTCGGAGCACCATATCATCTAATGGGTGAGACGAAGTCTGGTTTCTGGCGGGGATCGAACTGTTGTTTTCTTTATTTCTTTCTTTGATATCGAGGATAATGGAATAAGCACTCGTGTGTTTTTTTACATCCAGTCCCTGTGTGTATGCAGTTTTGTAAATGTGTGTGTATGTGCGCAGTGCGATCATCAAGCATGTATGCATGCGTGTGCGTACATATAATAGTTTAAATGTCTTTCCTAGCCAATGGTCTCAATAATATTGTATTCCTACATCGGTGTGTGTGTGTGTGTATGTGTGTGTGTGTGTGCGCGCACGCGCGCGCGTGTGCGTGCGTAGGAGTCGTGCCTGTGTGAGTGTTTCCAATATTTTATTTGAGGCTATCTTAGAATGTTTGAATAGATATTAAATATACTATGTATAAAGCTATCTTGTGTTTTTTTTATATTATTATTATGTTTTGTATCAATATGCCTGTCAGTATTGTAATTTTGCCCCTCAGGGGATGATTAAAGTGTTTTTGACTTGACTACTTTGTGACAAAACTGTGCTCTTTCTAGATGGTTGCATTACTGTTGGACCACCGAGCCATTACCCATGAAAATGACATCACAGCACCGTCTTAGTCGTTCACTGCAGTCACCTTTAATAAAAAAAACAAACAAACAAACAAACCGTTAATGGATATAATCAACGGCAGAGTTTTGATTCAGAACATGCCTGTTTATTTCACATGAAACTAAATCATTGGGTGTTCTCGTTCTCATTTCCACACGCTTTTTGATATGGAATAGACAAACCAACTCGCAAAAAAAAAAGAGAAAAAGAAAAAAAAGAAAGAAAAAAAAAGAAAGAAAACCAACTCACAATATATAGCAGGGTTTACTCTCTGACCCTGTAACATAACTGGCTGCAAATGAGGTTAAAACAAAAAAAGACCACCCTCCCCAAACCCCAACTAAACAAACAAAAACAACACAACACACACACACAACTTTAAAACCACACAATGCACCATAAATCGTGCAGAAAAAGATTAATCACAAAAACAGCTCCTACCCAAAAGGTTATGGCAGTGTTTAGGGCTTCTGTCTTGTTTAAAATCATGTATGTATGTATGTATGTATGTATGTATGTATGTATGTATGTATGTATGTATGTATGTATGTATGTATGTATGTATGTATGTACGTGGGTGTATCAGTGGTCTAGAGGTAACGCGTCTGTCAAGAAAGCAAACAGTCCGGGTCGAAGTGTGCGGTGGTTCGAATCCCGTTTGGGCCCCAAACTTTTCCATCTATTAGACCATAAGTGGTGGTCTGGGTG
>CM060338.1:43544907-43552407 GCA_030674155.1 Stramonita haemastoma | reverse complement strand
AGCGCTGTAGTTTCAAGAAAATTTCGAAGATCGCTTGTCATCTTCGCACTACCGTGCTTGTGTTGGCTGGGCTGGTATTGACCATTATATTCCTGCTCGCGCTCCAGCCATTTTATCTCCCGACATATTTATTTCGCCTTCACTCAGCCTAGAGCTGGGAGGAAGCAGTTGGAAAGGGTATGTCGTTTGCTCATCAGTGAAAAATAAGACTTTGCAAGCCTCAAACCACGTGGATTTGTTGTCAGTTTTTACCGGTAGGTGTTGCTTCATAGGAGTACAGATAATAGCAGACGATAGCCGTGTTTTTGACGGGTTTTTTCGATGCTTTACTTGAGTCTGACAGACAAAGGTTGAATGGAAGCTGTGTTAATTTGGTAAGCAGATGCCAACAAAGGCTTTCTCCTCGGTTTTCTGTGCCAGGTAGGCCGAATATTAAGTGTGCAGTTGTTGTGCTTCGTGTGTTTTGTGTGCACGGACGTGTGTGTGTGTGTGCGTGTGCTTGTGTGTGTGACACAGAATAGGTAGGAAGTACACATAACACGTTTCTCTTATATTTCTGATTTTAGTTTGGTGATGCTCAAGGGGTTTTTAATGTAAATGAGGAATCAACTTCAGATAGATATATACATGTACTTATATTGAAAAACAACTTTGAACATGTGTGATCCTGTCATAAGCACCTGACCTTATATCAGTGAATGACCTCATGAGGTCAGTCAAGTTAGGTCACTTGATTGGATGTTCAAGGAAGTTCAGATGCCTCACTATCAGTGAAAGTGTTATCATAATTGATAATAAATCTATATTCTTTTGATCCCATCATTCTCCCACACACCCACCCCAAGAAAAAAACAAAAACAAAAAAAAAGCTCTTTTTTTTTGGACAGTGACAGAACTTTCATGAAGGATTTTAGTCTAATCAAACTTGTGAAATATTTTTCTGTTAAAACAGCATGAGCTTGTTATGTTGAAAGTTACCTTAAAAAAAAACCAACCCCTTTTTTTAGTTAAAAAAAAAAAAAAATAGATGACACACTTTGTCTTGTCAGACATCTGTGATGTCTGCACATGGTTTTGAGGAATGTCTTAAGTAATCTAAATTGGGATTGCAAGGCTGCCTGCTGAGTGTATCAAATGAAGCATTGGGATAATGAGGATAATTACTACAGGATTGAAAGCTTTCCATCCTGTCTGTGTCATTACTGTGTGTGTTGGTTCATATTGTTTCTGGTTTCTTGAGATTAGTTCAAAAATATCTAACACTACAGATATTCTGTGTCCTAATGTCAGTTGAAATATATATATATGAGGAGAGAGAGAGAGAGGAGAGAGAGAGAGAGAGAGAGAGAGAGAGAGAGAGGGGGGTGGGGGGGGTGTGTGTGTGTGTGTGTGTGTGTGTGTGTGTGTGTGTGTGTGTGTGTGTGTGTGTGTGTGTGTGTGTATTTTAAAAGGGAGAGAGAGAAGACAGAGGCAGATTTTGTGTGCTAATGTTTGAGTGTGTTATTAATGTGTGTGTGTGTGTGTGTGTGGTGTGTGTGTGTGTGTGTGTGTGTGTGTGTGTGTGTGTGTGTGTGTTGTTTTGTCTTCAGTTCACTTCTTTGCATCTAAGTTTATGATTTGTCTTGGGTTATATAGCTAGGGTCATTACACATATGTGTGCACCTACACACACACACACACACACACACACACACACACACACACACACACACACACACACACACACACACAGAACACACACACACACACAACACACACACATACACACACAGGCACAGACAGACAGACGAGACAGAACAGACCACAGACACCACACAAACACACACAACACACAATAACCACACATGGATATGAATGAACCTTGTTAGATTTGTGTTGTTATTTTCATTAACAGCCACATATGACATTAGATTAAGTGTACATTTTTTAGATTTCTTATAGTAAAACAGTATGCATTATTTATTTTGGTGACTTAAATTAAAAAAAAAACATATTTGTAGAACTCTTTGTATGACATATGGTTTTGTTATTCACCACATATCTCAGAGAGACACAAGAGACTGAGAGAGAGGGGAGAGAGAGAGAGAGAGAGAGGAGAGAGAGAGAGAGAGAGAGAGAGAGAGAGAGAGAGAGAGGGGGGGGGGGGGGGGGGAAGTATAGGGCAGGTAGAATGGCAAAAATCAACATGATTTGGTATATGATAGAAACTGATTAGGTGTGGGTGCATAACCAATGAATAAGATTCTGATGACATAAAGCAGCATGAATCACACCAACATGCATACATGTGCTCAAAATGTGCACACCCATGCAGTCACAAAATATTCCTCACTTTGCCTGAAAATTGGCAGCAGCAGTACACACATGTACTTTGATATGAAATCCCAGGTGTATTTCCAGTCCGAGACACAAGTGTAAGACATTAGTGTATAAGGTAGACGTAAGTATATTCAGAGAGAGAGAGAGAGAGAGAGAGAGAGAGAGAGAGAGAGAGAGAGAGAGAGAGAGAGAGAGAGAGTCGTCCTCATAATAATCGATTGTGACACCGCCACAAGAACAGCCCCAGATCGCTTGGGTTCAGTTTCTAACGGTGTGTCGAACAGTGAGAGAGAAAGAGAGGGAGAGAGAGAAAGAGAGAAAGAAAAAAAAAAAATGCCCACCATGGATTGTGTAGGCTACATCCAGCCCTGGCAATACTGGCAAGCAAGCCCTGGAGGCTTGACAAGTGCACACACAGTTTGTTGCGTGGTTTTGAATGTCACCAACTTCGTGTCTAGCTGGCTAGGTTAGGCCTAGCTGCCTGCCTGCCAGTGTAGTTAGTGGTGGTGGTAGTAGTCTAGTATAGGCAGGCCTACTGTATGATTCACTGAACCTGTTTCAACAACTGTTTGCCGTGTGTGTGTACGTACAACTAACTCCACGGCCGCCGAGTCTTGTCACACCTGGGTTTTCTTCCTGTGTCTATCTCCCGTCATGGTAGCGAGCGAGCGTGGGTTCTTTTTTTTGTTTTTTGTTTTTTAAATACCGGTTTGGCTGCTTGGGTCCCTAGAAATGAAACCACCACCCCCTCTCCCGCTGATTTTGCCCGCCCGGAGTAAATACAATAACAAAACAAAACAGAACGAAACAAACAAACAAATTTTTTTTTAAAAAGTGGTGCGCAAATAAAAAAAAAAGCGGTGAGAGAAAAACAGGTTGGGGATCGAAGACAGGTAGACTTGGACTCCAAAGGCAGGTAGACTTGGACTCCAAAGGCAGGTACATTTGGACTCGGGTTCATTCGTATTTCGGTTTTACGTCACCAACTGGCGGTTCTGGAGAATATAGGCCTACTAGGCTAAAGGACAAGAATAACTATCCTGGACAGATTGAGGGAGGGGAAAGAGGTGTTGGGAAGGGAAGGGAGGGGGAGAGGGGCTGGAGTGGAAGGGAAGGGACGTAGCCTAACAGTGTACTGCATTGTGCAGCAGCAGCAGCAGCAGCAGACTGACATGGCATCTACAGCTTAGGTTGGTGCCAGTGGGAGTTGGGATGTTGGGGCGCAGGAGGCGGCAGCAGCAGCAGCAGCTAACAGCTATACAGGCTATGGAGGGGAAATAAAAGCTCATCCAGCACAGAGGAATGCCAGAACAACACTTCCCTGTTATGAGTCAGTCACTCAGTCAGTCAGTCAGCAGCCTACGTTGAGCTAGCCTAGCCTCTAGCCCTGTACTGCTAAGATTGGAGCACAGTCCTGACTGCCAGCCAGCTTATCATTAAAACCTGTCCTCCTGTATCTTATTTTTTCTCCTTTTTTTTCTCTTTTTTGGGGAGTCTTTTTTATATTGAAAGTTGTTTCCTAATGTTACAACTTGGTAACTGATAGCTGGGATGTATGCTGTGTGTGTGTGTGTGTGTGTGTGTGTGTGTGTGTGTGTGTGTGTGTGTGTGTGTGTGTGTGTGTGTGTGTGTGTTGACGTGTAATTTAATTTTACGTGTAAACGGTTGTGCGCGCGTGCGTGTGTGTGGTCAAGGACTTTTATGCATTCACAAAATTGAAGATCTCTAGTTCCTGATTTTTTTTCTTCCGTTCTTTGGCTAGAGCTCCGGGGTTCATTGATGGCGAGATTTTTCCATATGCGACTGTACCCCCCCCCCCCCCCCCCCCCCTTCCTTCCCCCAAATACCATTAAGGTACCCGCATTCCGACCTCTGGGATACAGTCAGGAATTGAATCTACCTAATAAGCTATTGTGCCAGCTTCCAGGGTTCTTTTAACGTGCGCAAGTCCATAAGCACACAGGTCATAAGCACACAGGTCATAAGCACACAGGTCATAAGCACACAGGTCCGACCGGTTTTACTTTTAGAGTCTCCCCCGAGAGGCTGGACATTCACTTCGATTTCCTCGTCAAACTGAGGCGAGAGGGCAATGCTGGGAATCGAACCCAGAACTTTCCGGTTTGCTGGTTAGACAGATGAACGTCTAAACTGTCTCGCCACCTTCCTTCTTGTTCCTGAATGTGATCAGCTCAGTTCTACAGTCTTTGAAATCATGGACAGTTTGTCTGTCACTCTGGAATTCCATTATGATACAAGATTGGTCAGACTCTATTTGGTTGTTTATTAGAGAACCGATATCGTGATGTTTACAAGTTTGACGCTGTTTTTATATTATAAACATCCGCCTGTGATTGTTACATGCGGTGATCTCAAATTAAATGGATGTCGCTCTAGACTCTATTGGAAAATTATAATAACCTTCATATGCAAAGCGGTTTTAAAGGACACGTTTAGTAACGAACTCGTGAATCAGATTCGAAAAAAGAATTTGAAAGCAAGCAAGCAAGAAAGAAAGAAAGAAAGAAAGAAAGAAAGAAAGAAAGAAAGAAAGAAAGAAAGAAAGAAAGAAAGAAAGAAAGAAAGAAAGAAGAAGCTTTTACAATAAGACTGAAAAAGAGAGAACACTGAAAAGGAAAGAAGACGTTATATAATATTTGTCTTCTAAGGCTGTATAACAAAACAGCTGCTGTTGATGCGTTTTTACGTCAGTGCATTGGGTTGCTGTTTAACTCATCTGGAAGCCAACTGAAAAATAAAACTCAAAATAGTGAAACCTTCCGCTGGTGAAAAACAGTTGGACTTCTCGCTGTTTTTGCAATCGCTTTTCAGGAATCTCGCCAGCATACTCCCCCCCCCCTCCCCCAAACACTTTCATGTTTATTGTGCGTTTAGAACAGAAGAGCGAAGAGGATGGACCATCTTGAAGCGACTTGTGCATTAGTGAGTGGATCAGTGGTGTAGAGGCAGTGCCGCACCTGCCTGCCTGCCTGCCTAGAAACTGCCAAGTGTGAGTTCGATCCCCGTTTGTGCCTGTGAGACGATAAACCGAAGTTCTGTGTGTGTGTGTGTGTGTGTGTGTGTGTGTGTGTGTGTGTGTGTGTGTGTGTGTGTGTGTGTGTGTGTGTGTGTGATACACATTCTTCAGTTCTCGTTAAAGAACCCACGGCAACAAAAGTTCTGCTTGGCAAAGTTCTTAACCCCCACTTCCCCCCAAAACAACAACAACAACAAACCAACAACAAAAAAACCCACCCAGACAGACAGAAAAAACAAAAAAAGGGCCACTCTCATATGGAAACATATATGTAGACGTGATTATTTGTAAATGGGTGGCCTACCCTGCTCTTGTGGTGACGCGTTGTTATTTATAGATAGAGTGGCCCGAATTTCACGCTGAAAAATCTGCTGATATACAACACAATGCATTACGATACATTATACAACACAATACAATGCATTATACAGTACAAGATATTATGATACACTACACAAAGCAATACAACACAATGCAATACAATACATTACAATGATATACTACACAATACACTACATGATACAATACAATACATTATACAATACAATAGTACAATAACGTTTGAACCGCGCGAGTCAGGGTCCTGCAAGACTGGATGAAAGAAAAAAACCCCCCACCAAAAACAGGTTTCAGGGGGTGCGTTAAGTAAGGGAGGGGGAGGGGGAAGGAAAGAGGACCTAAATTTAATCCCTTACGTGAGTTAGGGTGTGAAACGACCTAAACCAAACCACCACCACTTTCCACATAATAATATTATAATACACTAGCTCGCTCAGGCTTTCTACGTCTGGGCTACAGTACAGGAGCAGGGCTAAAGAAAGTGAAGAAGAATGTATGTGGGATTCTTCGTGGCTGGCTGGTCGCTAGCCTAACCCAGCCGCCGTCAGTGCACCAGTAGGCCCAAGTTAGCATTGAGGTGGGTGGGGTGGTTGGGGGAAAAAGCAGCACACGTGTTGTTCACCCCATGGCATACATATCGTGGCAGTAGCCTAGACCTGTTAGTCGAAATAGGAGAGGAATTTTTTGGGGGGTTGTTGGTGGTGGTTGTGGTTGTTCTGCTTCTTCTTTCTTTCTCTTTAGCTGTACTGTCTAGGCCTATACCCTTGCCAGGTAGAGTATGTAGTCAGTCAGACAGTCAGACCTTGTTGTCGCTTGTATGTACCGTACCCTCCGTTGTCACTCGTGGCTTTGCAGCTGTGTGTATACATGTGTCTGTATGTGGGTGGTGTGTGTATACGTGTGTGTATGTGGGTGGTGTGTGTATACGTGTGTGTATGTGGGTGGTGTGTGTATACATGTGTGTCTGTCTGTGGGTGGTGTGTGTTCTCGGAACAAAGAGGGGATCCCTTCAGGTTGAACTGCTTGTGACACTGGGGTCTGTCCCTCCGTCCTTCTGTCTGTCCCTCTGTCCCTCCGTCCGTCCCTCCATCCCTCCGTCCCTCTGTCCGTCCCTCTGTCCCTCTGTTCGTCCCTCTGTCCCACTTGGTCCTCTTCTGTCTCCTCCTCCCCTGTTTTTTCTTTGTTATTTTTGTCTTCGTCGTCATGTCATCCTAGCCTCTCTTGATTTAGCCTTGGTTTGGGTTGGTTTTTATTGAAATTTTGTGTGAAATGATAAGAAGAATGGATTATATTTGTGTGTGTGTGTGCGTGGGGGGGGGGGGGGGGGGGGGGGCTACCTGTTTTGTTAATAGTCTGTCTTCTGATTAATTGAAACACAAATTTGTATCGTTTTCAAAGAGAAGAACAGATAACCGACTGAGGAAAGGGAAGTAAACTGTCGATTTTGTTTATGGGATGGGGATGGGGGGCAAATTATTTATGAAAGAAGATTTGGTAGGACGTAGAACAAGCAAACAAGACCCCCACCCGCCACCCCGACACACACACACACACACACACACACACACACACACACACACACACACACACACACACACACACACACACACACACGTACGCACGCACGCACGCACGCACGCATGCACGCACGCACGCACGCACGCACGCACACACACACACACACACACACACACACACACACACACACACACACACAAGCGCTCGCGTACATACAATGATACATACACTTACACACACACACACACACACACACACACACACACACACACACACACACACACACA
>CM060338.1:43532407-43534907 GCA_030674155.1 Stramonita haemastoma | reverse complement strand
CTCTCTCTCTCTCTCTCTCTCTCTCTTCTCTCTCTCTCTCTCTCTCTCTCTCTCTCTCTCTCCACGTTTTCCATTAACCATCACAGTGGTACACACAAACTTATATTACCGCTACCCAGAATAGATCTGTTTTATAACAAGTTTGACATACTCTGGTGGTTCTTTATGGAAGGTCCGAGTCTCTCTCTCTCTCTCTCTCTCTCTCTCTCTCTCTCTCTCTCTCTCTCTCTCTCTCTCTCTCTCTCTCTCTCTCTCTCTCTCTCTCTCTCTCTCACACACACACACACACACACACACACACACACATATGCCTCCACATTGCACAAAATTGTGCCTGGAGATGCCTCCAAACTGCCTTTAAAATGCGAAAAATCATTTTCGGCCGGGGGGCTTCGCCCCCCTGGGCCCCCCCAGCGGGGCTTTGCCCCTGCACCCCACCGGGGCCTAAGCAGCCCCTGGACCCCGGCTCAATTTCCTCTTTTTTCTCTCCCAATTCTACACTCTGTATATTAAATCACTTATGAAGTCATCAGACCTGTCCAGATTTGCTAGTTGATAAAAGAAAAAGCTTATGAGCTTTTGTACAATGGAAAGAAATTGAAAGGGGGATGAGCAAACAAATACAGATACAAAAACCAAATTAAAAAAAAGACGTTTATGCTTCATGTTGAAAAAGTGTATCACGAACAAGCGCAAAAATACTGAAACTCAGTGAAAAATACTGAAAATTGCCATGAAAATACTGAAATCAGTAGTAAGGGGGTGCACAGGTCTGCAGTGACACTTGAAAACAGATATAAGTGGGGGAATCTGGAGAATAGCTCTTTGAATGTGGAGCTGCAGTGTTCCCTCTTGAAGTGAAGGAAAGGAAGAGATTTTGACGATTTCCTAATCCAAATTTATGTGTAGATATCTGCAAGTGCCATGACTTCTCTCTATCTCTATCTATCCCTTAGTCTGGTGACCGTGGGGGCACCCCTGAAGACTTGACAACCAGTTCCCTCCATTCCTCTCTCTGTTCTACCTTTCTCAAAGTTTTGTTGAGTTCTAGGCCTGTCCATTCACTGATGTTGTCCTCCCATCTCTTCCTTGAGCCGTGACTTACATAATTATGTAAGCATGTAGAAGTTTATACATATGACGTTAAACATTCTGCAAGGTGTTTTGTATCAGATTTTAGAGTGGTGAGCGAACAGAACCCGATATCCAACACGTACCTGAAGCTTTTCCAGCGCATTCGTCATTGATCAGTTAATTAAGGCCTTCACTACGTGAAGTTTGTGCAAGTCAGTGTATAATGCACACTCATAGATATTTCCTTTGGAAAGAAAAGTGTAGTTGTTTGTTTTTAAAGAGAGACACCCGTTGAAGAAATATACACACTCATAATAATCACAGATATTTAGTTTGGAAAGAAACAATTTTTTAAGAGGCTCAGAGACAACTGTTGAAGAAATAAGTCAATGAATTATTCATCAATGGTAACATTATAATCACCCCCTAAAACTGTCACAAACGCGAACTTCTTATCTAGTTAACACATGTGTACAGTCTCACGTTGATTCTCAGGTGGGATCAGAGAGAGGGAGTGCATTGTTCGGGTGACAGCCATCCAGCGTGTTGATCCAATAATAGAAACAGTAATCTCTAAAATATTTTATAAATGCCAGAGGTTTACTGAGCAAAATGTCCTGAACACGTGGCTACTGCGTCTTGTGGTGTTTCCAGTTACAGGGGTTTTGTGTGTGATTGAATCACAAGCTGCCCAGTTTGAATCAAAATCTGCCCAGTTTGAATCAAAATCTGCCCAGTTTGAATCAAAATCTGCCCAGTTTGAATCAAAACCTGCCCAGTTTGAATCAAATTCTGCCCAGTTTGAATCAAAACCTGCCCAGTTTGAATCAAAACCTGCCCAGTTTGAATCAAAATCTGTCCAGTTTGAAATAAAATCTGCCCAGTTTGAATGAAAATCTGTCCAGTTTGAATCAAAATCTGTCCAGTTTGAAATAAAATCTGCCCAGTTTGAAATAAAAATCTGCCCAGTTTGAATGAAAATTTGCCAGTTTGACTGAAAACCTGCCTCATTTGAGTCGAAATCTGCCCAGTTTGAATCGAAATCTGTCCAGCTTGAGTTAAAATCTATCCAGTTTAAATCAAGATCTGCCCATTTTCGTAAGTTTCGTAATATCGAATATTCCGTAATAGAATACATCTGTAGCACATTTATGTGTTACAGATACACGTATTCGCAGGAAGTTTTTTGGAGAAGGAAAATGCTAGTATCAGGTTGGTTAGATCACTTGTGTTAGCCATGACAGGATAAACTCAAGGGGTATGATACAAGCTTTAGAGTGAAAGAGGAAAAGAATTGGATCGTGTGTGTGTGTGTGTGCGTGTGCGTGTGCGTGTGTGTGTGTGTGTGTGTGTGTGTGTGTGTGTGAGAGAGAGAGAGAGAGAGAGAGAGAGAGGGGGGGGGGGGGGTAAAAATTAGACGGGACAC
>CM060338.1:43527407-43529907 GCA_030674155.1 Stramonita haemastoma | reverse complement strand
GTAAACTCTTTGGGTCGGAAGATCCCATTATGATTTTCAGGATGAAAATTCCGAGGGGGAAACCCCCCCAAACCCAGCAAAGAAACACGTACACACACACGCATGTACGCACGCACGCGCACAGAGAGAGAGAGAGAGAGAGAGAGGAGAGAGAGAGAGAGAGAGAGAGAGAGAGAGAGAGAGAGAGAGAGAGAGAGGGAGAGAGAGAGAGAGAGAATAACAATCATAATCATGTCATAAAGAGAATAAGTTAAATTAACTTAATGTACCCCCGAATTTTTATTTTTGAAGTATAATGTGTCTTTATAATGAAAACGATGCTTGCATTATGATGACCATATTACGAATTTCAAAGTAATTATGGACTGACATGACACTAGATAACAATTTAAAAAGAAATGAGAAAAAAGGAGTAAATCTTTGAAACGCTATGCAAATAAACGTTGGGTTAACTCATAGCAATATTTATCACCCCCCTCTCCACCCCCCTCCCTCTCCACCCCCACCCTCCCCTATCAAAATTGTCAGTCGGTTTTACGCACAAGCAGAACCCCACCCCTTTACTTTTTTAACCCCTCCACAACAACACCAGCAGCAGCAGCAACAATAACAACAACAAAACACAAATACACACACAAACACATACACGTGCGCGCGCACGCACGCACGCACGCGCACGCACGCACACACACACACACTCACGCACGCACGCACGCACGCACGCACACACACACACACACACACACCACACCACACCACACCACACTACACCAACACACACCACACCACACCACACACCCACACCCCCCCCACCCCCCCCCACCCCCCCCCCCCCCCCCCCCCCCCCCCCCACACACACACACAGAGTCATCAGTTCGCAACATTTGGACAAAGCACAGCCAATAAAAAATGTAGCCTATACGTTTATGAGGCAGAAAACAAGAGCGAGAGAGAGAGAGATGACAGAAACAAAGAAAAGAGCGAGAAACGAAGTGTGTGCTGGGTATACAAAGAAGCCATGATCTAGCCCAGGCCCCTAGTGCTGAAGTTAGCAACATGAAAAGTGTTGTTTTTTTTTCTTTTTTCTTTGCGTCATATAGTTTTTCTTTGTTTGTTTGTTTTTGTTGTTGTTTTTACTTTGCATCATGTAGTTTTTGTTTTCTGTGGGGATGGAAAATAATCCTAACACCATGCGGAGAATGAGTATATCAGTGCGTTACCTCCTTGAAATAACAGATCTAGAAATCTGTGGCGTATGCAGAAGATAAGAGCTGAGATTTCTAAAGAAGTGTGTTGTGTGTGTGTGTGTGTGTGTGTGTGTGTGTGTGTTGTGTGTGTGTGTGTGTGTGTGTGGTGTGGTGTGGTGTGATGTGTGTGTGGTGTGGTGTGTGTGTGGTGGTGTGGGGTGTTGTTTTTGTGTGGTGTGGTGTGGTGTGTGTGTGTGTGTGTGTGTGTGTGTGGTGTGTGTGTGTGTGTGTGTGTGTGTGTGTGTGTGTGTGTGTGTGTGTGTGTTGTGTGGTGGTATGTTCTGTCATTGCAGTCTTTCATTCGGAAGAAACTGTACAGCAGTTACGTTTTTTAACTGTTGCATAGTTTATCTTAAAAACGTTGTTAAAAAATGTTTTTGTTTGTCAGCGCTTCTAGTGTTTTGCTTGGAGCTGGTGAGAGAGGAGATGAGAGAGAGAGAGAGGAGAGAGAGAGATGAGAGAGAGGAAGAGAGAGAGAAGAGAGAGAGAGAGAAGAGAGGAGAAGAGAGGACAGACAGAGACGAGAGAGAAGAGAGAGAGAGAGGAAGAGAGAGAGGAGAGAGAAGAGGAGAGAGAGGAGAGAGAGAGAGAGAGAGCACATTTATACTGTCTCTCTGTGTCTCTGTCTGTCTGTCTGTCTGTCTGTCTGTCTGTCTGTCTGTCTGTGTCTCTGTCTGTCTGCCTGTCTGTCTGTCTGTCTGTCTGTCTGTCTCTCTCTCTCTCTCTCTCTCTCTCTCTCTCTCTCTCTCTCTCTCTCTCTCTCTCTCTCTCTCTCTCTCTCTCTCTCTCTCTCTCTCTCTCTCCTTTTAGCTTAGTACAATACGCATATGTGTGTGTTATGCATGCAAATTATGTGTGTGTGCGTGCGGGCATGCATGCTTGTGTGTGCACGCGCGTGCATGCGTATCTGCGCTCGCGCAAGAACTAATTAACTCACGAGTACATACATACTCGTGTGTCGAAGTTAGGTGTTATAGTTGTTAAGTTGCTGTGCACTCGCAAAACCTTGATATTTTCACATCTGATCGATTAATTGTTTTGTTTTCAAATTGCAGATCTGAAAATCCAAAGTCAACTGACGGAAGTGCGAGTTTGTGTATGTACAGTGCATCATCATCATCACCATCATCATCAACTACTACAACTACAACTACGTGCGCTCAGTGGAGCAAAGCAAAACAAAAAAAAAAGCATGGAAGTATTTACTGGATGCTGATGTGAGTAAGTGAGTGAGTGTCAGACGACCCCAGTGC
>CM060338.1:43509907-43519907 GCA_030674155.1 Stramonita haemastoma | reverse complement strand
ATGAAGAGAAGGTGGCTGATATGAAGAGAAGGTGGCTGATATGAAGAGAAGGTGGCTGATATGAAGAGAAGATGGCTGAAGAGAAGGTGGCTGATATGAAGAGAAGGTGGCTGAAGAAGAGAAGGTGGCTGAAGAGAAGGTGGCTGATAGAAGAGAAGGTGGCTGAAGAGAGGTGGCTATATGAAGAGAAGGTGGCTGAAGAGAAGGTGGCTGATATGAAGAGAAGGTGGCTGAAGAAGGAAGGTGGCTGAAGAGAGAAGGTGGCTGATATGAAGGAAGAGGGGCTGAAGAGAAGGTGGCTGATATGAAGAGAAGGTGGCTTGAAGAGAAGGTGGCTGATATGAGAGAGGTGGCTGAAGAGAAGGTGGCTGATATGAAGAGAAGGTGGCTGAAGAGAAGGTGGCTGATATGAGAGAGGTGGCTGAAATGAAGGGTAAAAAGGTGGCTGAAGAGAAGGTGGCTGATATGAAGAGAAGGTGGTGAAGAGAGTGGCTGATATGAAGAGAAGGTGGCTGATATGAAGAGAAGGTGGCTGAAGAGAAGGTGGCTGATATGAAGAGAAGATGGCTGAAGAGAAGGTGGCTGATATGAAGAGAAGGTGGCTGATATGAAGAGAAGAGTGGCTGATAGAAGAGAAGGGTGGCTGAAGAGAAGGTGGCTGATATGAAGAGAAGAGGTGGCGTGAAGAGAAGGTGGCTGATATGAAGAGAGAAGGTGGCTGATATGAAGAAGATGGTGAGGAGATGGCTGAAGAGAAGGTGGCTGATATGAAGAGAAGGTGGCTGATAGAGAGGTGGGAATGAAGAGAAGGTGGCTGATATGAAGAGAAGGTGCTGAAGAGAAGTGGCTGATATGAAGAGAAGGTGGCTGATATGAAGAGAAGGTGGCTGATATGAAGAGAAGGTGACTGAAGAGAAGGTGAGGAAGGTGGCTGATATGA
This sequence comes from Stramonita haemastoma, assembly GCA_030674155.1. Classification (NCBI taxonomy): domain Eukaryota; kingdom Metazoa; phylum Mollusca; class Gastropoda; order Neogastropoda; family Muricidae; genus Stramonita; species Stramonita haemastoma. Next base: position 43,518,967 of record CM060338.1, on the reverse strand, counting down.
GAGAAGTGGTGTATGAAGAGAGTGGACTGAAAGAGGTGGCTGATATGAAGAGAGGTGGCTGAGGAGGTGGCTGATATGAAGAGAAGGTGGCTGATATGAAGAGAAGGTGGCTGATATGAAGAGAAGGTGACTGAAGAGAAGGTGGCTGATATGAAGAGAAGGTGGCTGAAGAGAAGGTGGCTGATATGAAGAGAAGATGGCTGAAGAGAAGGTGGCTGATATGAAGAGAAGGTGGCTGATATGAAGAGAAGGTGGCTGAAGAGAAGATGGCTGAAGAGAAGGTGGCTGATATGAAGAGAAGGTGGCTGAAGAGAAGGTGGCTGATATGAAGAGAAGATGGCTGAAGAGAAGGTGGCTGATATGAAGAGAAGGTGGCTGATATGAAGAGAAGATGGCTGAAGAGAAGATGGCTGAAGAGAAGGAGGCTGATATGAAGAGAAGGTGGCTGAAGAGAAGGTGGCTGATATGAAGAGAAGGTGGCTGATATGAAGAGAAGGTGGCTGATATGAAGAGAAGGTGACTGAAGAGAAGGTGGCTGATATGAAGAGAAGGTGGCTGATATGAAGAGAAGGTGGCTGATATGAAGAGAAGGTGGCTGATATGAAGAGAAGGTGACTGAAGAGAAGGTGACTGAAGAGAAGGTGGCTGAAGAAAAGGTGGCTGAAGAGAAGGTGGCTGAAGAGAAGGTGGCTGAAGAGAAGGTGGCTGAAGAGAAGGTGAAAGTAGAGGTGAAGTTGCAAGGATAGAAAAGTGTGGTGGTTGCTGTGTAGGGAATTTATAAATACATACATGATGGTGGTGTGAAGAGATTACTAGAAAAGGTTTAGAAGAATTCTCCCTGTGTGTGTGTGTGTGTGTGTGTGTGTGTGTGTGTGTGTGTGTGTGTGTGTGTGTGTGTGTGTGTGTCTGTCTGTCTGTCTGTCTGTCTGTCTGTCTGTCTGTCTCTATCTCACACACACACACACACACACACACACACACACACACACACTCACACACACACACACACACACACACACACACACACACACACACACACACACACACACACACACACACGATAGGGCAATAGTTGAAAACCAAAAAGTGGTATGATCACAAGATAAATATTATTCATAATACTAATACTAGTAATAGCTTCTGCTGCATCATAATCATTTTGCTATCATGAACAACTCCTGGCGTAGATGTCATAAGTAAATCTGATCGAAACTGATCAGGGGATTTAGAAAATGTCCAGGGAGAGAGAGAGAGAGAGAGGAGAGAGAGAGAGAGAGAGAGAGAGAGAGAGAGAGAGAGAGAGAGAGAGAGAGTTGATAGTAGTACTACGCAAATGCCCCTCGGGAAGAAATAAAATTAACATTAGCTGATGTCATGTGTGGCAGATGAAATGACTTGGTATATGATCTGACCCACACACAGATTCTCTCTCTCTCTCTCTCTCTCTCTCTCTCTCTCTCTCTCTCTCTCTCTCTCTCTCTTCTCTCTCTCTCTCTCTCTCTCTCTCTCTCTCTTTCTTTCTTTCTCTCATATATATATTATTACAGTATTACTTTACAGTATAAAACCTGCTCCAACATCTATACTTTCCCCCAAGCTGTCCCACAGTGATTTAAACAAAGAAAAGCTGCTGCAGTATGTGTCTTGCTTCATTTTCGGTGTCATTTCCAAGCTAGGCCTATACCAAAATGGCGGTTAGATTGATAAGAACAGATGTATTCACTAAGTTTTCAGTTCTATTCGCCAGCTTGCTCTAAGTTGGTAAGCTTATTTCAGAGCTATAGTTAGGGTTTGAGATCCACTTGGAAAACGAACGAAAGAAAAAAAATTCTGCCATTTTCTCCGTGTGATCATCAGTCTTACTTTTAGTCTGTATAGTTCTGGACAGATGGATAGATCTATATTTGGAGGGTTGAATCCACCGGGGAGAAAATCCGCCATAATTATTCTCCGTTTCATTTTCGCTCTTGTGTAATCATGGATCTATATTTAGCGTGATCGATGGGAAAGAAGGGCAAGTCCACCATATTGTCCCTTTCTCCGTGTCTGCTCTGATTCTACAGCGTATTTTCAGATCTATACTCCGCTCCGTGTTGGTTTGTTAGACCGGCGCAGAACGCTTAGCTAATTGGTAACGCGCAAGTGTATATATATTATATATATATATATATATATATATATATATATATATATATATATATATATATATATATATATATATATATATATGTACTACTTCTGATCTAGCTGATCCTGAGGGCGGCAGGCTCCGTAATATATATATATATATATATATATATATATATTATATATATATATATATATATATATATATATATATATGGTTTGGGTTTTTTTTCATGTGAAGGTGTTTGGCTTTTTAACCTAGAAACACACCAAAAAATCAGAAGAAAGTAAAGAATTGGTTCTGCCGTTTGTTTGGATGTTATTTTAAATTGCAGGATTTTTTTTTATTTTTTTTTGGGGGGGGGGGGGGGGGGGGGGGGGGCGCAGTTTTCACAGTAGTCTTCAGTTTTACATTCTTCCACATAAAGTGATACCGGTGTTTTGTTAAATTTCATGTACCCCTTGGGGGGGGAGGGGGTTCTTGAAATAAAGTCGTGAATCATAAATCTTACAAACAGCTGTATGTGTATGCACACACCCTTTAATGCATAAACTCTCCCTCATCTCTCTCTTCTCTCCGTGGAGAACTTGGTAACTAGTACAGTTTTGATGAGTGCCTGAGCAGACAGATCTAAAAGAGCTGAGGAGACGAAGCATAGTCTGAGGATGGTTTTATAGCAGGCAGAATGTCCGAGTTATATAATACGTTTATGAAGAAATTATAGTTTTCGTCTCTTTCATCTTTGGGTTTTGACTTCCTTGTATTTCATGATTTTTATTTGAAATCTATCTCCGTTTTTGGAAGAAAAAAAGGGGAGGGGTAGAGTCGTAGAGAGGGATTTGCACTTTCATGATTTTCCTTATTGATGGGGATTTTTTTTTTACTGCCCTGTGGGCTATGCCTGTCTGGAATATTTTCGTGTGTGCGTGTATACAGAGGTGACTCTTTTGTACAAAATATGTGTGTGTGTGTGTGTGTGTGTGTGTGTGTGTGTGTGTGTGTGTGTGTGTGTGTGTGTGTGTGTGTGTGTGTGTGTGTGTGTCCCATAATCACGTGCTGACAACAGAATTGATAGGCACGCTTCTCTGCATTAACGGACACGTGTGTGCGCCTGAGCATTAGCGCCCACGAACGGTTTGATTTGCTAACACACACCACACACACACACACACACACACACACACACACACACACACACACACACACACACACACACACACACACACACACACACACACACACACACACACACTACACACTAACACACACACACACACACACACACACACACACACACACACACACACACACACACACACACAGTGGGGTCATCCGCACACATGCGCACGCATTTTTTATGATATCAACCAAATTGTTATGACTCGTTGTTTGATAAGACAAAAATATCGGGTTTTAACTGAATGCTCTGTTCTATTAGAATCTTGAATACAGTTGAAATCAACATAATGTGCATGTGACGCAGGGTATTGTCGATTTTAAGATACTGTGTTGCTTTTTCCTTTTTCTTTTGTTTAACAATGCATGCGGTGTAATTATAATTTTAAAATGCCACTCATAATTTCTCAAGTTGAGTTTTCTCCTTCTGTTTCCATCTCTTATTTGTCCCTGCCTTCAACATCTACCTGCCAAGTGTATAACCTTTATGAGTGTCCGGTGTGTGTGTGTGTGTGTGTGTGTGCGTGTGCGCGTGCGTGTGCGTGTGTGTGTGTGTACATTCGAATTCGCTAAAACTACAAATTGTTATTGATTAAATTCCATGTATTCTTCTTCTTCTTCTTCTTCTTCTTCTTCTTCTTCTTCTTCTTCTTCTTCTTGAGTCTTGAGCTTTATTCTGTTCGGGACACCGCAGAGGCGTTTCCAGACCTCCGTGTCTCTTGGGCAAGGTGTACCTGGCAGAGCCCACCTCTGTCCAGGTACACACAGGTGCATATTGACAGCAGGTAAAGGTCTTCAACGTGCATATTTGATCTTCTGCATGTGTATATAAACACGTATCGAATTAAGATAGGCATGCACTTGTAAGTTGACCCGGGAGATTGTAAAAGTCCCTACAGGCTACCCTTCATTGTAAAACTTCTAAAAGTCCCTATAGGCTACCCTTCATTGTAAAAGTCCCTACAGGCTACCCTTAATTGACCTGACGAGATTTGAACCTACGACTTTTAGGACACGCGGGGATTGACGTAAAATGTACGAGCTGACGTGGATAGCGAGGTGTCCACTTTAGCTTGATGTGTACATGTATCTGTACTTTTAATGTGTTTATAAACATCCATAACTTGGTGTGTACATATATCTGTTTTAATGTGTTTAGACATCCATAGCATGGTGTGTACATATATCTGTTTTAATGTGTTTATAGACATTCATACCTTGGTGTGTACATATATCTGTTTTAATGTGTTTAGACATCCATAGGTTGGTGTGTACATATATCTGTTTTAATGTGTTTATAGACATTCATACCTTGGTGTGTACATATATCTGTTTTAATGTGTTTAGACATCCATAGGTTGGTGTGTACATATATCTGTTTTAATGTGTTTATAGACATTCATACCTTGGTGTGTACATATATCTGTTTTAATGTGTTTAGACATCCATAGCTTGGTGTGTACATATATCTGTTTTAATGTGTTTAGACGCGCCAACAACAACAGCAGGACTGAAAAATTGTGGATGGTGTTACACAAACGAAGCAGACAGAAAACGAGTCGCCGGGGGAAGGGGTAAAATAGACAGCTTGGAGGGAGGGAGGGAGCAGGGGGAGGGGGGTAGAAGTAGTGCGACTGAGACAGTGAAGAGTGTCGTGCATTCCAAATGCCAGCTATATGGCTACATGATGGGAGTTATTGATTGGGAGTGAGCCGGGCGAAGCAGACGACTTTTCTTGGCAACGAATCTGGCTTGCTTTCTGTGACAGTGCCGCCACACCATAGCCAGCACATCACCTTCACTACCAGTCCAACCCTTTGCCAATGGCTGCGTTTTCCTATCCGTCTTTTTTTTTTTTCTTTTTCTTTTTCTGCCTCTGTCTTTTTTCTGTCCCCGTCTCCATGACTGCCGATGTCTTTGGCTGAAAGCGAGCAGAGAGAGCGATCAGGTCGCGCCCGGTGTCAGTCTGAGTCGTGTCCCTTTTCGCAATCTCTCAGAAAGAAGTTACGGAAACTTTACCAAAGCCGTCTGCAAGCACAACTTTTTTCCATCCCCGCTTCAGGAGATATTTTGATCTTTTAACTGTAGAAAAGTCGGAGAGAGGCCGTGCTTTGAGATGCAGCTGTAGAACTTGGAAGTCAACGAAAGAAAAGTGTGGATGAAGAAAAAGAGATGGGGGAAACGATCGTGAGTTGAAAACACGATTTCTGAGTTTTGGAGATTCTTAAAGTTTGTTTTTTTCTCTTTTACTGTGTCTGTTTTTCCATCCATGTAGTTCTGTCTTCCCTTTTCTTTCTTTCTCCTTACTAATCCGTGAAAGTGGTAAGGGGAATAAAAAGTATTAATCTAGGGGGGGGGGGGGGGGGGAGGGGGGGGGGGGGGCAGAAAGAACAAAAATTACCCAACAGTTTATAGACTGCAGCTTGGATGCAATTGTATAATATAAGCGTATATCATAATCATGTTTAAACCTGTGTATTTGTGCGCATGAGCAATCGTAGAATCGCGCGTGCGTTTAAACAACAATGAATTGGACGAGGAAGGATGTATAACATATTTGCTGTTCGTAAAAACACTAAGTTTACTATTATTTTGTGGGTGATGATACTAGACTAGGTGAAATGGAATTTCCTGTTTGAGTGGAATATTTCACATTGTAGATTGACTTTTTAAATTATCTGTTTTGTTGATTCTTCTGTTATGCTGAAAATACCATCCCACACCATCCCCTTCACAGAGTGAACACACATATGCGCGCGCGCGCACACACACACACACACACACACACACAACACACACTCTTCTCTCTGTCTCTGTCTCTGTCTCTCTCTCTCTCTCTCTGAATAAACGCAACTGATTAACCTAGCTTTGCAAAGAACACCAGACAGAGCTTTGAAAAGAACATCACACAGAGCTTTGAAAAGAGCATCAGACAGGGGTACAGTTGTTCAAAAGCATCAAGATTTACAACACCCTCTGGCATAGTTCATTCTGCTTCCCTGCTGAAAATTTTGCGCATGCGCACGCTTGCTTACTCGCTCGCACGCTCACATAAACTCGCACGCGCCCGCATTTACACACACGCGCGCGCGCACGCACACGCGCTTGTTTGGTGTCTTACTTGCAAGATTATTCATATATATATATATGTATATATAAATATATATATATATATATATATATATATATATATATATATATATATATATATATATATATATATATATATATATACACATAAATAAATAATTATACACGAACGGTGCAAAGTACTAACGGACAAGTTGCGAAATTTCAATATTTTTCACATGTATGTTAGAAAATGGGAGAGGGAGGGCGGAGTGTTAATTTAAGGTTGGTTGTTGTGGTATTGCTTTTCTGCACTTTGTCATGCTGTTATCTTGATCCAAAGTGTGCACGGTTAATGCACTGTGATGATGCACGGCGCATTACAGGCTTGAAGATCATGTCATCGAGGAATGGATCCTGCAAATGGGGAGTTAATGGACAAAGCCTATAGATCTATCAGTAGTGCCAGTAGTGAGTGGAGAGCACAGAATAGACTGACTGACTGGCAATCATCTGTAAACTATGGAAGGATGGATGGATGATGGGTCGTCAGTAGAGTGTCAAAAGTGTTGCTGGATTTTATTTATTTTAGTTATTTTAAGAAAGGGGGAGAGTGCGAAGGAGGTAGAGAGGGAGGAAGAAGAGAGAGAGAGAGAGAGAGAGAGAGAGAGAGAGAGAGAGAGGAGAGAGAGAGAGAGAGAGAGAGAGAGAGAGGTGGGGGGGGGGGGGGTCCCGAGAGAGAGACAGAGACAGAAAGTCTGTGCGTCTTTCTGTCTCTGTCTGTCTGTCTGTCTCCCCTCCCTCCCTCCTCTCCCCCCCCCCCTCTCTCTCCTTCTCTTCCTCTCTGTCTCTGTCTGTTTGTCTGTCTCTCTCTCTCTAGCTCTTTTATCCCCCCTCTCCCCCCCTCTCTCTTTTTCACTTCTCCCCTCTCCACTTCACTTCATCCACCCCGAAATACCTCCTTCTTTTTCTTTCTTTCTGTGTCTTTTTCTCTTTTGCCGTCCATCAAGATGTGTTGTTAAAAAAAGAGAGAGAGAGATAGCAGCGTCTTTTCGTCTGTGAGGACTAATTAGCCCTTATCGGAGATCACGGGGGACAGCTTCGGCTTTTGTGACTGAATCAATGCAACTTGTATCGTAAAAAATAGGGTCCCGTGTCACCAAAAAAATATGCGCACACATTTGTAAGGTCTACATCTTAGAGGCAGTCGCACTCGCAGGCATGCATGCATGCAGTGTCTGCCTTTGTTGTGTGTATATGCGCGTGCATACTTAATATGCTCGTATATTTGCACAGTGATTCACTTCTATAATCATAGGGTGGATATGTAGTCTTTGTTATAGGTGGTGGTGATGGTGGTGGTGATGGTGATAGTGATCTCTGTGTCTCTGAAGAGTTTCCTTTAACTACGTTTCATGCAAATGTTTAAATGTTCTCTTGCGGTTTGATGGCCTAGTGGTCAATTTATCTTAACAGAAAGTAAGAGGTCCGTGGTTTGAATCTGGCCAGAAGCCGGAGTTTGCTCCTCCGCTCCACTTGGTGTGTAGGAGTGACTCAGAAGGGATGGTCTGGGTAATAGTCTTTCAGATAAGCATATAACTGAAGGCTTGTGTGTAATATGTATGTGTGTAGCATAGTTTACAAAGTGACGAGAAGAGAGATGCCTGTGTCTGAACTCTGTGGTAAACACTCTCTTCATCCTAGGCAAAGAGATCAGCAGGCAGACAGGAAAATGAGGGCAGTGGGTAAAGTGAAGTGTGCACTGTAACGATCGCTGTCGTCCTTGGGAGGTCGCTTTAATTTCAATATCTTTTTAGGCAGTATAGTACAGTACAATATTAGTAATATAGCATAGCACAGTGTACAATGCACTACACTACATTACACTACACTGCACTGGACTGCCCTGCTCTGCACCGCGCTGCTCTGCTCTATTCTGCTCTGCGCTGCACTGCACTGCACTGCACTGCACTGCACTGCACTGCACTGCACTGCACTGCACTGCACTGCACTGCACTACACTACACTACACTACACTACACTACATCACACCACACCACACTGCAAAATATAATTGTATTTATGGGTAATTGTGTAAACCTCAGTAAAAAGGTATCTAGTATTTAATTGTCCGATTTCTAGATAAGTTTGTAAACCTGAACATTAAAAAAATCAAAGCAATTGCGTACATATCTTCCGCACTGTAGGCACTATTTTATTTGATTTCTTAAAATCCCACAGCTAACCCTCTCCCCACCCACACCCATACCCACTACCCCTCAACATTCTCTCAATAATTTTTTTTAAATAGACAAGAAAGAGAAGACTAAAAAATTAAAAAAAAGAGGAGGAAGTAGAAGACTGAAGATCAGAGGAAGTAGGGGAGGGGTGGGGTGGAAGAAGAAAAAAAAAGAAGACTGGCAAGAGGAAGAAGGTGAGGAAATGAAGAAGAAGAGGAAAAAGAAGAGCCGGTTTGTTCCAATCCTAATTAGGGGTATGGTGAACACTGTGGAGATCACAGCTTTATTTATGATGGTGCTGGCGCAGAGCCGTCTGCTGTGCTGTCCTTAACAGGTTTCCTTGTCACTAACTGGATTCAGGCCTTCGACAACGCGATCCTGTCGAAGCGTAACTGGCCTTCTTTTTTTTTGAACTGCTTAGTACGTTGGTTTTTTTTTTTTTTTTTT
>CM060338.1:43487407-43492407 GCA_030674155.1 Stramonita haemastoma | reverse complement strand
AGACAGGCTGGCAAAGGGATGGAGGCAGAGGCATGCGTTAAGGTCTGTCTGTTAAAGTCTTTGCCGCAGCCCTTTTGTTATGGCATCTGGGGTTTAGCTCAGGCGCCTGGTCTTGAAAACTGCACCTTTCTTGTTTGGGGAAGATGTGCATTTTGCTGCTCTGGTTGAGCAGTGCAGCGGGGCTGATAGACGTGTGTGACTAATGATATGTTTCATTTGTGTCGGAGTATTTTGCTGCTCCCAGATGCATTTTGCTGCTCCCAGATGTATTTTGCTACACCCAGATGTATTTTGCTACTTTTGGCTGGTTTTGGCTGAGGTTTTAAGGCAAGGGATGGATGGTGCACATCTCAGTCATTATATTAGGGGAGCATTTGGAATGTGTCTGTGCGCGCGGAAACTCGCACGTTCATCATTCTGGTGTGTGCGTGCGTACGTGTGCGTGTGTGTGTGTGTGTGTGTGGGGGGGGGGGGGATGGCGCTTGCTTAAACGCGCATTAATGCATGTGCGTGTGGGAGGGGGGGGGTCATGTGTAATGAGAGAGGAGAGAGAGGGGAGAGAGAGGAGAGGAGAGAGAGAGAGAGAGAGAGAGAGAGAGAGAGAGAGAGAGAGAGATTGTTTTTTGTAAGTGTGGTGTGTTGTTTTTTTTAAACTGCCGATAGAAAGATCTCTCTCCTTTTCAAGTTGTATACATGTGTACACTGAAAGAAAAAACCCCAACCACCAGACCAACAGACCGACATCAGTCAAAAGTATACCATTCCACCCACTTACCTTCCTTCCACACTGGCCCAGTAGCAGGCAGGCAGGCAGTTCAGCGTGAAACGTCCCCGGCATCATCGTGTCTGGGAGCGTGAAAGATAAAAGAGCAGCCCACAGGGCCATCGATTGGTCCTGCCTGCCTGCCTTGCCCTGCACCCCACCACCCTCCTGCCCTGTCTGTCTCCCTGTCTGTCTCCCTGTCTGTCTGTCTGTCTGTCTCCCTGTCTGTCTCTCTGTCTGTCTCCCTGTCTGTCTCCCTGTCTGTCTCTCTGTCTGTCTCTCTGTCTGTCTCCCTGTCTGTCTCCCTGTCTGTCTCCCTGTCTGTCTGTCTGTACTGTCCACACTGGCCCGCCCCTGTGATTCATGGTATGGTGTGGTGTGGTATGGTGTGGTGTGGTATGGTGTGGTGTGGTTTGGTGTGGTGTGGTATGGTGTGGTATGGTGTGGTTTGGTATGGTGTGGTATGGTGTGGTGTGGTGTGGTATAGTTGGGTATGGTATGGTGTGGTGAGGTGTGGTATGGTGTGGTTTGATGTGGTATGGTATGGTATGGTATGGTATGGTATGGTATGGTATGGTGTGGTGTGGTTTGGTGTGGTATGGTATGGTGTGGTGTGGTATGGCGTGGTATGGTATGGTGTGGTATTGTATGGTATGGTGTGGTGTGGTATGGCATGGTGTGGTATGGTATGGCATGGTATGGTATTGTATAGCATGGCATGGCATGGCATGGTATGGTATGGCATGGTATGGCACCGGCAGTTTGTGTAGGCCACGGGAAGAAGGGAACACCCACTCTGTCTGCGTGTTGGCATTTTTGTTCTATTATACTTTTGATGTTTAAAAAAAATCATTTTCTTCTTTGGAGGGGGGGGGGGGGGATTTTTCTATCGCATTTTTAAATGTATATTTCGTTTTATTTCTTTTATTTTATTTTGTTGGGTTGTATTGTGGTAAGCCTATCCTTATTTCATTGTAATATTATATATTTTGGTTTTGTTTTATTGTATTTTGTGTGTCATTTCCTAAGTCAAGACCACCCAGACGTAAAGCAATGAATGTCTGCCATGTTCAGAGGGAAAGAAGGGAAATGGAGGCTGTCCTGTCCTGTCCTCTCTTGTGCTGTATTGTCCTGTGCTGTCCTGTCCTCTCCTGTGCTGTCCTGTCCTGTCACTGTCCTGTCACTGTCCTATGCTGTCCTGTCCTGTCCTGTCCTATGCTGTACTGTCCTGTCACTGTCCTGTCCTGTCCTATGCTGTCCTGTCCTGTGCTGTCCTGTCCTGTGCTGTCCTGTCACTGTCCTGTCCTGTCCTATGCTGTCCTGTCCTGTCCTGTCCTGTCCTATGCTGTACTGTCCTGTCACTGTCCTGTCCTGTCCTATGCTGTCCTGTCCTCTCCTGTGCTGTCCTGTCCTGTGCTGTCCTGTCCTGTCCTGTCCTGTCCTGTCCTGTCCTGTCCTGTCACTGTCCTGTCCTGTGCTGTCCTGTCACTGTCCTGTCCTGTCCTATGCTGTCACTGTCTTGTCCTGTCCTATTCTGTCCTGTCCTGTCCTATTCTGTCCTGTCCTGTGCTGTCCTGCCCTCTGTTGTCCTGTCCTGTGCTGTCCTGTCATGTCCCGTCCTGTCCTGTCCTGTCCCGTACTTTGTGTGTTTACATTGGTTGCTCACTGCTTCCTCGCTTTTAGTGTAGGCTATGACTTGTCGTATTGATCAGCCTGTTACTGTGAAAATCGGCCAGTCACTCAGGTCTGGCTAGTACCTGCCTACCTGACGTGAGGTGAAAACGTTTAGCTGCAGAAACCTTGAAGACTCTTTCCTGCTACTCCTTCCACGTGACACGGTAAAACCGAACCAACCAACCAACCAAACTAACCCACCCCACCCCACCTCACCCCACGGTACTACATGAACTCTGATGTTGTTTTCTTTTTCTTTAATGTCTCACTCTTAACTAGAAGAAATGGTTATCAGTCTTCCTCCCCAGCTCACACACACACGCACGCACGCACGCACGCACGCACGCACGCACGCACGCACGCACTCACACACTTGCACACACACACACACACACACACACACACACACACACACACACACACACACACACACACACACAGAGAGAGAGAGAGAGAGAGAGAGAGAGAGAGAGAGAGAGAGAGAGGAGAGAGAGAGAGAGAGAGAGAGAGAGAGAGCGCTAAACTCTGAAAAGATTTATTCATAAACAGGCCGTTGACCCAAACATGCAGGGTGTTTGCTGATCAAATCAATAATTAATGATAAGATTACACGGTAAAGTACAGCTGCGACAAATAAATGCAAACACAAGAGCCACAGTGGGAAACTAACGACTACTGGAGAGAAAAAACAAAAAAACTTACAACGTCATTATATCTCTTAATATAAAAGGTTTTGCTGAAATTAATATATACGTAAAAGGTAAGTTGCTGATGTTGACATTAGAGTTATCATAGCCAAGAAGTTAACAAATTCTAGATGCGTTAGACCGGGTAGTACATTTGGATGGGATATATTTTTGCCTAATGTCGTCATTAAAGGCAGAACAACATAAAACAGAATGTACTTCATCTTCTGTCGCTTCATGAGAGAGACAGAGACAGAGAGACAGAGAGAGAGAGAGAATCAATATGCCCATGTGGTGTGGCGTGTGTTGTTGGTGTTGATGTAATTCTATATGAATTATTGGAGTAGTGTTGGTGAAGCAGGGTGTCTGTGGTGTGTGGTATGGACCAGATGTTGGCGCTGTGTTCTGGGTCCCCTCAGGGGAGCAGTATGACATCAGAGCTGCGGCATTCTTTTCTGTAGGGGCGTCATTTTGAGCATTGTTATTGGGTATTGTTGTGTTGGGGATTTTTCTTTGTTTGTTTGTTTGTTTTGTGTATCATTGGAGGATCGTGAACTAGCAAGGTGTGTGTGTGTGTGGTGTGTGTGTGTGTGTGTGTGTGTGTGTGTGTGTGTGTGTGTGTGTGTGTGTGTGTGTGTGTGTGTGAGTCAAGTCAAAGTGAAATTTTTATTTACAGATGGTACATTGAAACTGTCCACTGTGTGTGTGTGTGTGTGTGTGTGTGTGTGTGTGTGTGTGTGTGTGTGTTTGCGCGCGTGCATGTATGTGTTCTTGCTTGCGCGCGCGCGTGTGTTACAATATAGGTAAATAGGTGTTTGTATGCACATAGACACACGTGTGTGCGTGCGTTCGTGTATGCGTGTGTACTTACATACATGTGTGCCTACTTGAGCTTTTCGAAAAACAAAAAATTCAGGAGACTGAAAGTTTGGATCGGACTTTTTAGAGACTTCTAGTTCTAGATTAATTTTCTTTGTTGGTTCTTTCTGTGTGTGTGTGTGTGTGTGTGTGTGTGTGTGTGTGTGTGTGTGTGTGTGTGTGTGTGTGTGTGTGTGTGTGCGTGCGCGCGCGCGCATGTGTGTGTGTGTAGACATGTAATTTGTTAATTTATGTGTAAACGGTTGCATGTGCGTGACTAATTTGAATGCAAGCGCTTTGATTGGTGTACTCCACAAGATTCAGCACTATATCAATCCCGATTCCCATTTATTATTATTATCATCATCATCATCGTCATCATTCTGTTGCCCACGTCTGTAGTGACACGGCCAGGTATATATATCTGCTTTGGAATATGAGCCCCCCACCTGTCTGCTACTGCGTACTGTGAACAGGTATACATTGTGCTACTCCGTATTCAAAGCCGTTAAAACGCGTGATATGCAAACTGAGTGAAGAATGAATAACGACCATCCTTTCCATCCATCCCATCAGAAAGACCCCAACCTGTTTCACAGAGGCCCCCAGTGTGAATTACTTTGCTTTTTTGGCTGCTGTCTTCTTCTTCTTTACATTCTTTGAATTGTTTTGTCATGAGCTTTCAAAGAGTGAAGGAAATTAAAAGAGAGGACGTGTGTGTGTGTGTGTGTGGGGGGGGGGGGGGGTGCTGGGGGGAGGGGGGGGGGGGGACTAGTGAAGTGAGGGCGCAGAGCACAGAGCACACACGTTAGCAGAGTGAATTGAGGAAAGAATGACAGAGAGTCAGTCAGCAGAGTAAGTGTTCTAACTATGGTTTATTGTCATGCACTCGTTCCACATTGAGCTATTATAGGCTAAATTATCTGGGTATGTGATACACTCAGGAGAAAATGTATTGGTGGTGATATTATGAATTCCAAGCGCTCTCTCTCTCTCTCTCTCTCTCCTCTCTCTCTCTC
>CM060338.1:43469907-43472407 GCA_030674155.1 Stramonita haemastoma | reverse complement strand
GTAGAATAGAGCTCTACAATAGAAAGCTGTGTTTATTGGAGCCCCCAAGCCGCTCGCTGTTAGAGCTAGTGCTTGCTGCTGCTGCTGCTGCTGCGGCAGTAGTGTCGCATGTATTTTTATCCTCATCATCATTCTCCGCTCGACTTCGGTGATGGATGTATACATGTAGTAGGGACGTTCAAACGGAAGAGGAGGGGGGGGGGGGATGAAGTGGAAGATGTTTACTTGCACATGATTCGTCCGTCTGTTCTCTCTCTCCACTCCTCCCCCACCCCACCCCCCACCTTCTCTCTCTCTCTCTCTCTCTCTCTCTCTCTCTCTCTCTCTCTCTCTCTCTCTCTCTCTCTCTCTCTCTCTCTCTCTCTCTTCTCTCCCTTTCCGGCGCCGACTTCTTTCTGCTGATCAGTTTTTTAGAATCGTGAAGAGATGAACAAGGCTTTGCTTCTGCGTCATCCGAATGGAGGTCAGAATTGCAGGGTGGATGGGTGGGTGGGTGGGTGGATGCTCGGATGTGAGGGGGCAAAACAAGAAAAAAGGGAAAGAAAAAAATCCTGGTAGTGCCGGGCGAATGTTGTTTCTCTGCCGCTCAAACGTTGTCGCCGACTTGGGTGCATGATTGATTTATTGACGCTGCCCACGCGTACGCGAATGAGGTGGTGGTGGTGGAGGTGGTGGTGGTGGTGGTGGTGGTATTTTGTTGTGTGCGTATGGAGAGAGAGAGAGAGAGAGAGAGAGAGAGAGAGAGAGAGAGAGAGAGAGAGGTGTTGAAAACAATGATGAATAGTATAGAGAATTAGAGAAGGAGAGAATTAAAATATAAAATAAAACACACACTCACACACACGCGCGCGCGCGCACACACACACACACACAGCGCGCGCGCACACACACACACACACACACACACACACACACACACACACACACACACACACACACACACACACACACACACACACACACACAGGGGGGTGTTAAAAACAATTATGTATGGTATAGAGAATGAAAGAGGGAGAGAATTAAAACACACACACACACACACACACACACACACACACACACACACACACACACACACACACACACACACACACACACACACACACAGAGAAAGAGAAAGAGAGAGAGAGAGAGAGAGAGAGAGAGAGAGAGAGAGAGAGAGAGAGAGAGAGAGAGAGATGAAAATAATGAAGTATAGTATAGAGAATGAGTTAGGAAGAGAATTAAAGCAGATAGAGACGGAGAACAGAAACAATGATGTATGCCTTTGTTAATTAAGCAGTCCTCTCTATCTCCATTCCGTCTAGACCTTCGTGGTCTTGCTTAGCCAGCCAGCCAAATGCGTTTCACAAATGTGTTTTGCAAATACGCATTACAAATGTGTTTCACAAATGCATTTTACAAATACGCTTTACAAGTGTGTTTTACAAATGCATTTTACAAATGCGCTTTACAAATGCACTTCACACATGCATTTTACTAATGCTTTTAACAAATGCGCTTCACAAATGCTTTCTGCTAATTCTCTTTACAAATGCGCTTCACAAATGCACAAATGAAGAGACAGGCAGACAGACAGACAAACAGACAGACAGACAGACAGACAGACATACAAAGAGACAGAGAGACAGACAGTCAAAGAGACAGGCAAGCAGGCAGGCAGAAAAGGTTTTAGTTGCAGCTGCGGCCAGGACTATACTAGGCTAAAGGCAGAAGAAGCAGAATGACATCACTCCTGTCTCTCTCCCTCCCTCCCTCCCTCCTGCCAGCCGTATTAAGGGGACACAAGTCAGTAAGGGTGTACAGACAGACCATACTCATCATGGACTGACTCCTTCCTCTCTTCCTCCCTTCCTGACCTCTCTACTACTTTTGTTACTTTTTCCTCTCAAGAACTTTTTTCTTTCTTCCTCTCCAGCTGACAGACCTATTCGAAGAAGACAGTCACTGACTGTGGAACGAATTTTATACAAATTTCGTATTTATTTTAGTGTCTCAAAAAGCAGATGAATTCATGTGGGTTACTAGCCATGTGTGTGTGTGTGTGTGTGTGTGTGTGTGTGTGTGTGTGTGTGTGTGTGTGTGTGTGTGTGTGTGTGTGTGTGTGTGTGTGTGTGTGTGTGTGGAGAGAGAGAGAGAGAGAGAGAGAGAGAGAGAGAGAGAGAGAGAGAGAGAGAGAGAGAGAGAGAGTCACGTTAATTGGGAAACTTATGTAATTACTTTGCAAGCAACTAATTGTTACGCTGTAACTTAAGTGTCGTAATTTGTATCGTCAGTGGAAACAAACACTGGTCGTGTCTTCTTCAATGCTGGCAAGATTTCACTTTGCAGTGTGTAGTTCCTAGATGTGTCATAAATAAAGTCACATACTTAACCACGGCAATATTTTTTTTCAGTTAATGATTGAACAAATAATTTTTTTTTTTAACTAGCAAAATTAATCACCCCCACAACAAAGCAACACAACCACACACACACGCGCGCACGCACACACACACAC
>CM060338.1:43453361-43462307 GCA_030674155.1 Stramonita haemastoma | reverse complement strand
CTCTCTCTCTCCTCTCCCCTTCCCTTCCTCCTCTCTCTCTCTCTCTCTCTTGCGGGGCGGGCGTAGAGGGCCTGCAAATAATGCGGGGGGAACATTTCCATACCCCTTCTTCAACACCCCACACACACACACACACCACACACCACCACACACAACACACCCACACACGCGCGGCGCGCCGCGCGCGCGGCGCGCCCACACACTCACACACAACACAAACACACACAACACACACACACACACACACACCAACACACACCAACCACACACATTTGAAAGAAACGGCAGACACTGGCAGTTTCAAAAGGGGAAAGGAGGGGGGGGGGGGGTGGGGTCACGGGGCATAGTGGTGGTGCCCATTTTTTCTGAACACTAATGTCCCCTCCCTCGGCAATTAGCCTTTCTCCTCCCCCGTACGCTTTCTGTCATGAGGAAAGCCCTTCCACAGTAATAAGTTATTGTTTTTTATTTCAAAAGCTTTATGACAGCGTTTCTCTGCGTAAAATTCAGGCGCTCTCTCCCCGGGAGGCGCTTTTGCTAAAAGTCCCGGCCTACCCTTTTTTTTTTCCCTAAAGCAACTGTTTTTTTCCCTTTACGAGGGCTTTTTTCAAAAATTTTGCCTGGGAAACCCCCCTTTTTTGCCGTGGGTTCTTTTACGTCGCTAATTAAAGATTTTTAAACACAGGGGGACCTGGTTTACGTTCATCCGAAAGCTAGCACCAAACCACCCTCTGATCTGATGGAGGGGGGAAAAAGTTTTGGGCCCCAAACGGAATGTTTATAAAAGCTATAAAGCTGCATGTCCCCCTCCCCTCCTTCGCTAAAACAGTAAAGTCCAGGGGGTGACTGACTAAAAATACGTTTCTCAGATAAATTTCTTCACCCTGCTATGCTTTATTCGGGTGGGCCCAACATTTTGTCAACCGTTCCCACCACACATATATCCTACCCCTTACTTTGGGTTTTTTTAGGGTTAGAGATTTTGGGGTTTCCCCGTTTGATTGGATGGGGATGATGAATGAGGGATGAGAGAGGATGAAAGATTGTGTGTTAATTTTTTTGGCCTACGTGAATTTGTTTAGCGCAAATCAAAGTTTTGAGTTGGTGGGGAACCCCCTTTTTTTTGTATTTTCCCGTCAATATCCCCGGGTTTTGGGAACTGTTCTTAGTGGGGAAGTCTTTCCAGCTATACCATGACTGTATTGATGAGAGGGCTTTTTTCAGTGGGGTAGTCTTCCAGTATGTGTCACCGGTTCTTGAGTTGAGCTTCTCAGTACGATATGTTATGTGTTTTTGTGTGTGTGTGAGAAGGGCGGGTTTTTTTTAATAGTTTTTTTCTTTCTTTTTAGTGGGGTTGTCCTCTAGTTTATATCAAATCTCCTGACCGTGTGTTGAACTTTTATCAGTGAGGTAATTTTCCTGTCATCATTTGGCGAGAGGAGCTTGTGTCTGTCCCCAGTCGGATAACTTTCCAGCCTCTATCGCTGATTCATGCATCTGCTTCTTCTTTTTGTCTTTTTCCAGTGGGTAGTTTTTCGAACTAGATCACCAGTTGGTGAGTGGAAGGTTTGGTGGGTTTTTTTTTTTCAATATGGTAGTTTTCCACTGATAGCGCGTCTATCTATATCTGAGTGGATGAGAGCGTCACTTTCGTCCTGTGGGCACATGAAGTTGTGGGTTCGAATCTTGGCAGTCACATGTAGTGGATTGAGGGGGGGGGGGGGGGGGGGGTAATTTTACCATCTCCCAATCCAGTCAGCTACACTGCAGACCTGCTAGGGCTTTGATTTTCTGTGTGTGTGTGTGTGTGTGTGTGTGTGTGTTCGAGCGTGCGTGCGTGTGTGTGTGTGTGTGTGTGTGTGTGTGTGGTGTGTGTGTGTGTGTGTGTGTGTAGAGAAGAGACAGAGAGGAAGATAGGATGGAAGGGGGCAAGAGAGAGAGAGAGAGAGAGAGAGAGAGAGAGAGAGAGAGAGAGAGAGAGAGAGAGAGAGAATGAATGAATGAATGAATGAATGAATGAATGAATGATCTTTATTTTTCAAGGATAAAAGAGTAAGAGAGAGAGAGAGAGAGGAGGGAGGGAGACAGACAGACAGACAGAGACAGCGAGTGTGTGTGTGTGTGTGTGTGTGTGTGTGTGTGTGTGTGTGTGTGTGTGTGTGTGTGTGTGTGTGTGTGTGGTGTGATGATTCTGATTATTGAAGCCAGCCGTGGAGTGGAGAGGGGGCTTCAGGAGACAGACAGACAGACAGACAGACAGACATGTTGGCTGCCCTGTGAGTGAGGCAGGACGTCCCTTCAATGACCTCTCTCTCTCCTCTTTCTCCAGGCCTGCTAAGGGGATGGGAAGGGAGAGGACAGTGTTCTGACTACATCCCAGCTTCATATTGTATCGATTTGACCAGTACTGCCCTCTGTTGCCCTTCCCCTACCCTCCTCCTCTTCACTGCCTGCCTTCCTGCCTGCCTTTTTTTGTTGTTGATTTCTTTAATAGTTTTTTGTTGTTTTTGTGTGTGTTTGTGTTGTGTTTGTTTGTTGTGTGTGTGTGTGGTGTGTGGTGTGTGTGTGTGTGTGGTGTGTGTGTGTGTGTGTGTGTGTGTGTGTGTGTGTGTGTGTGTGTGTGTTAGTTTGCTTGGTTGTGTTGTGTGTGTGTGTGTGGTGTGTGTGTGGGGGTTGCATGTGGGGGGTTGTGTGTGTGTGTGTGTGTGTGTGTGTGTGTGTGTGTGGTGTGTTTGTGTGTGTGCATGTGGGGGTTTTAGTTGTGTGTGTGTGATTTGTCAAAGTTAATTTCTGCTATCTCTTTCCCTGTATCTGTTTTCCGTGTGGTGTGTGTGTGTGTGTGTGTGTGTGTGTGGTGTTGTGTGTGTGTGTGTGTGTGTGTGTGTGTGTGTTATTTTGGGTTTGTCATAGAAAGTAGGTATCTCTCTGTCTCTGTCTGTAGCTCTCTCTCTCTCTCTCTCTCTCTCTCTCTCTCTCTCTCTCTCTCTCTCTCTCTCTCTCTCTCTCTTTACAGACTTTACCTAAGAATGTGGGTGCACTCGCATGCTTGCACGCACATATACACGCACACACCCACACACACACTGTCTCTCACGCGCTGGCACGCACATACAGAGACCTCAGAGACAGAGAGAGCGCACTCAGAGACAGAGGAGGGGGGGGGGGGGGGAGGGGACGCTCCACCAGAAGCCGCCAGCGCAGGCAGAATAAAAGCATCTGTCAGGCAGTGACAGGTAAAGAGCCGTAGGGCCCAAGGACAGATAGACCTGTAGACAGACAGACCTGTAGACAGACAGACAGACCTGTAGACAGACAGACAGACCTGTAGACAGACAGACCTGTAGACAGACAGACACACAGACCTGTAGACAGACAGACAGACCTGTAAACAGACAGACAGACCTGTAGACAGACAGACCTGTAGACAGACCTGTAGACAGACAGACCTGTAGACAGACCTGTAGACAGACAGACCTTACACAGACAGACCTGTAGACAGACAATCACGCTCACCAAGTACATAGAGAGACAGACAATCACGCTCACCCAGTACACACACAAAACACAGACAGACCAGTAGACAGACAGACTTTGGAGTGCGACAACATCGACCTGGGCACTACTTAGTACAAGCCTAGGCTAGGCTGCCTACCTACCCACTGTTGTGTATGCCGTGCTGTTGACTGTGATCTCTCTCTGCTGACTGTCACACACAGATCCCATAGTACTGCCGCCGCTGCTGCTGTTCCTCTACTAGACATGTAGTACTTTAGGTAGACTACACACATTCAGACATTCACTTACCACGCACGCACATACACACGCACACACTTGCACGCACGCACACACATGGACGTGCGTACGCATACACACACACACTCACCCGCCCACACACACCCACACCCACACACACATACACACGTGCGCGCGGCGCGCGCACGCACGCACACAGGCACACACACATCACAGCAACTGTGCAAGTTTCTACTTGCCTGTTAGTCAGTCAGTGAAGCTAAAATAGTTGGCGAGTCTTTTTCTTTTTTCCTTAAAAAAAAAATCTGGATACCACGCTTTGGGTTTATATCCATGTGTTCCGAAGTAATCTCTCTCTCTCTCTCTCTCTCTCTCTCTCTCTCTCTCTCTCTCTCTCTCTCTCTCTCTCTCTCTCTCTCTTTCATTTCTTTCCAAAACGTGTTTCATCAACCGCAGAGCGAAGTGACGGGTAAACACACACAGTGTATTGTTGTTACTTCTTCTATACCGCCAGTTGAATAATAATAATGAAAAAAACTTACATATTTTTTTTATTCAATACGAATGACACAGCAGCTGTTGATGAGCGCCTGTCTTTTGTTGAGATGATGTAGGACCTACCTGAGTGTTGATAACGCGCGTGCCCGCACACACACACACACACACACACACACACACACACACACACACACACACACACACACACCACACACACACACACAGTGAGAGAGGGAGAGAGAGAGAGAGGGAGACGTGTATGTGAGACGTGTGCGTGTGTGTGTGTGTGTGTGTGTGTGTGTGTGTGTGTGTGTGTGTGTGGTGTGTGTGTGTGTGTGTGTGAGATAGGGAGAGACAGAGTGTGTGTGTGTTGTTGTTGTTGGCTGGTGCGTGGTGGTGGTGTGTGTGGTGGTGGTGGGTGGGTGCGTCTCCCCAGCTTAACACTCTGGGGGTCACCCAAAATGTGCATTACTCTGACTCACTCATCCCACCTGGGAATCACTGTCAGATTGAAATTACACACTGAATGAGAAATTTGCATACATGTGTGACTGTTTTCAAGTACCTCTCCATATAGGCACTCATACTCCAAATTAAGAGGAGATATATATATATATATATATATATATATATATATATATATATATATATATATATATATATATATATATATATACAAGGAGTCAATGTACACACTCTTTCTTGCACATGCACCTTACTATAGTATATATATATATATATATATATATATATATATATATATATTATATATATATATATTACGGGGGGAGAGGGGGGAGGCTGTCACAAGATTTTAGTATCAATACGAAGCATAAAATCCTTCTAATATTAGAATACTGAAGACATAGCTAAGTCAGTAGCCGGTTTGATAGATCACCAATCGGAATTATAATGTGAAACGGGGAGAGGGAGGGGGGAGATAGAGAGAGAGAGAGAGAGAGAGAGAGAGAGAGAGAGAGAGAGAGAGAGAGTGAGAGAGAGAGAGAGAGAGGAGAGAGGAGAGAGAGAGAGAGAGAGAGAGAGAGTTGATAAACTTTGATGCCTGTGGACTTTGGTGACTAAGAGTATATGAAAGATACGAAGGGAAGGGGAGGGGAGAGGTCTGCTCACGGCTTCATTTTTCTTTTCTTTTTTTTAATACCTGGGTCAGTTTTCTGTGGACTTTTTTCATTGTTAAATGAAGAATAGAAGGCTGTCTGCGTGCGCGCGCGCGTGCGTGCGTGTGTGTGTGCTCACGAATTAGTATTCATATACGCGTCAATAACCGCTTCAATAGTCATGTTAAAAATAATGTTACATGTAAAAAAAAAAAAAGTTTTTAAGTTGAACAAAATGCAGTTGAATTTTAACAAGAACATTATGATATCTACAGAAAACGACCAACTTGGTTCTTAATCAAGCCGTTCACTATTTCTAACATTTTAAGATTATGAAACAGAATGCATGTCAGGGATAAACAAGCAGTATCAGTGTTGTAGTGCTTCTGTTGATCACAGTTAATAATAATAATAATAATAATAATAATAATAACAATAATAATAATGATGATGATGATAAAAAAATAACATGTAGCGGCGCACTCTGTTCACCACAAATACACAACACATTTCCACTAAATTCAGTTTGAGGGTATCAAGTTCTTAATCTGTATCATGTCAGACGTGTCGACAGCTTATGACACACTTGTTATTAGCATAGAAATCTTTATATATTTACACTTGATCACACCGAGATCGGATGCGCTTCGCCTGACATGTCAGGCACTTAACGGCAGCGCAACGCATTTTGGGTCCCCTGACAGACGACAATAGTTGCTGTCTGAACGTTCAGCGGCGAAGAAGAGCTGATCGATTCCCGTCTGGCACATGTATCCCTTTGAGTGATACGTATCGTGATACAGTATCACAGTGTCACACTGGTCCCAGCAGGTCTTCTGGAGAAGACAGCGTCCCTCTTGCGTCCCTCAGTGGAATTTGTATTTTGATGTGATTTGAGAGAGAGAGAGAGAGAGAGAGAGAGAGAGAGAGAGAGAGAGAGAGAGAGAGAGAGAGAGAGAGAGAGAGAGAGAGAGAGTGTGTGTGTGTGGTGCGTGTGTGTGTGTGTGTGTGTGTGCGCGCGCGTGTGTGTGCGTGTATGCGCTTGCGTGCAATGCACACGCACGCGCGTATGTGTGTGGTGTGTTTTAAGTCTCTAGCATGATTTTGCGCAAACACTCGTGAAACTGTACATGGAATTATAATAACAATAGATGGAATTCGCGCGCACACACACTCTCTCTCTCTCTCTCTCTCTCTCTCTCTCTCTCTCTCTCTCTCTCTCTCTCTCTCTCTCTCTCTCTCTCTCCCCTCACTCACTCACACTCACACACACACACACACACACACACACACACACACACACACACACACACACACACACACACAACAGCATAGGCCATACCAGTGAATACTAGCCTATAGCTGATGTCTAATCTATGTAAAATGACTGTCACAATGCCGCAGGCTTTCGCCACATGGTACGGTAACAACCTGGGATTTCGCCTTTTCAGTCTCCAGTAGTTTGGAGATGTGTTTGTGTTGTTGTTGTTGTTTTCAAACACTAAGTGTGACGAATCATGTTGACTGGACTGCGCTTGCTGTTGAAAGTTCATCTATTTTTAGGGCGGTTGGCTCAGGCCTCCCAGTCTTATGTTATACACGATCTGCCACTGAAAAAAACAAACAAAAAAACCCAAACAATAATGAGAATGAAGTAAGCCTAAAGTGTCGCGGAGAAACAGTACAGACTTTACGATTGGACTCGTGTGCATCTCTCTCTCTCTCTCTCTCTCTCTCTCTCTTCTCTCTCTCTCTCTCTCTCTCTCTCTCTCTCTCTCTCTCTCTCTCTCTCTCTCTCTCTCTCTCTCTCTCTCTCTCTCTCACACACTCACACACACACACACACACACACACACACACACACACACACTCACACACACACACACACACACACACACACACACACACACACACACACACTCACACACACACACCCCACACTCACACACACACACACACTCACTCACTCACTCACTCACTCACTCACTCACTCACTCACACACTCACCACACACACACACACACACACACACCACACACACACACACACACACACACTCACACTCACACACTCACACAGAGCTATTTCGAGCGTGAACAAGAGGGGAACTTTTTGTTGTTTTCCCCAAATGATAAGTGATATCTAACTTTTGAGCTAACGATCCATAGATTCATCACGGTACCAAGATGTGTTATCTGGTTTGGTTTAAACAGAAAAATATTTTTTGTTTTAAAGAAAAGCGTCACAAAACCCCACAAGCATAACCTTGACATGGCATTAAGTAAACTTAAAATAGTCCTACTTTCGTTACAGAAATAAACCCATTTGGAAAAGATAAAGAGACGTTGACGCTGAACTGGAGTTAATGATATTAACAAAACCGCGCATGTATATGTATATATATATATATATATATAGAGAGAGAGAGAGAGAGAGAGAGGAGAGAGAGAGAGAGAGAGAGAGATTGATATATGTTGATATATATATATATTGATTGATTGATTGATTGATTGATATATATTGATTGATGTATATCTATATTGATGTATATATTGATATATAGTGATATATAGTATATTGGTATATTATATCAATATATCCAAATATATATGTAATATATATGTAATAACAGTGAACGGAGAAGATCTGCCAACAACTGAAGAGTTCACATACCTTGGGAGTATTGTCAGGCATGATGGCGGAGCAAGCAGTGACATCAAAAACCGCATCAACAAAGCAAGAGCTGCTTACAGAAATCTGAACAATGTGTGGAAGTCATCCCAATACAGCACAAAGACCAAACTAAGACTGTATCAGAGCTGCGTACTTTCCACCCTCCTGTATGGCGCAGAATGCTGGAGGATGACTGAGAATGACATTAACAAACTGTCTACATTCCACACGAAGAATCTCAGGAGAATACTGCGCATCTTCTGGCCTGAGACCATCTCCAACCAAGAACTCCTGGCCCGCTGCGACCAAGAAAATATAGATACCATCATTATGCAAAGACGATGGAGATGGATAGGACACATCAGCCGACGGGAACAAGGGAACATCGCCCGAACAGCCCTCCACTGGACACCAGACGGAAAACGCAGGCGAGGACGACCCAAGAACACCTGGCGTCGGACAATAGAAACAGAGCTGAAGACCCTCCAACACTCCTGGGGAACCATTCAGAAACTGGCCCAAGACAGGCAGGAGTGGAGAACCTTTGTTGCTGCCCTACATGCCAAGAAGGCATAAAAAGGCTTTGGATGGAATATATATGTAATGTATATGTTATATATATGTAATATATATGTTATATATATGTAATATATATATATATATATATATATATATATATATATATATATATATATATATATATATATATATATATATATCAGCCCACACACACACCCCAAAAAAGCATTGTCTACGAACCCACCCACCCCCCGAAAAAAAAAGCCCCCTGTCGATGCAGCTATTAGCGGGGTTTATACCCCTTGAATGGCTTCCTTGTCAAAAAAAACAAAACAAGCAAGGAGTGATGGGTTTTTCCCACACAATTTGCACACACACACACACA
>CM060338.1:43433361-43445861 GCA_030674155.1 Stramonita haemastoma | reverse complement strand
TGGGATCGAACCCGCAACCTTTAGATTACGAGTCCAACGCCCTAACCACTAGACTACAGCGGCGGCTTTGATAGTGTATACAGCTATGTAATCATTCACTCAAAAATGATTTGCTCAGACATTCAGAATCAGAGGTACACACACATGCACACATGCATGCATGCATGCTTTTCCAGATACAAGTGCAAACACACACACACAAGGCAGCATGAATCATTATTATCACTCCTAACTGTGTAAACACTTCATTCTCCTATTATTATTACCCCTCTGAACTCCAGAAACTCCCCTCCATACAAGTGCAAAATGTGGACTCTTTCTTTAACAGGGATAGCAAAATAATGTTAATATCTATCTAGTTATTATTGCCACACTCCCTTACAGCTGCTGTTTTTGATTTCACCACACACACACAGCCCATTGCCTAGCTAGGCTCATGCTGTCAAACATTTTGAGGCAGCGATACTCAGGGCACTAGCTAGGTTAGGCTGCTGAAAGGCCACTAACAGATTATGACCTGCACTTCTCTTAAAGAAATTTTAAATTCTTTTATATCAAGGATAATGCAATAAGCGCTCATGTGCTTTTTTTTAACATCCAGTCCCCATGTGTATGCAGTTTTGTAAATCTTGTCATATGTTCTCACCAGCACACAATGGCCTAACTCTTAGCAAAAGAGGAACAGGATTTAACATGTGCGCAAGATGTTTTACGTGCGTCCACACACGGGGCCTCAGTTAATAGTCTCATCTGAAGAACTTTTGGGGAGAGTGGAGACAGCACTGATGTTAACTCCAGGGGAAAAATCTCCTCGAACGAGAATCAAAACCGAGTTGTCAAATTGCAAGCGCAGTGTTCTGACCACTAGGCTATCTCGTCCCCTGTTTTCGGTTACTGTGCTGTTTTAACATAGAAGAAGGACATCATCTACCAAACCTTCCCCTTTAACTCATTCTGTACTTCCTCCTTTAAGTTTTAACTCATTCTGTACTGCCCCCTTTAAGTTTAACTAATACTTACTTCCCCTTTAAGTGAAGGAACAGTGCCCCTGATGGTGATGATGACATGTGTGCAGGTGCCCCCTCCCTGGGTCTGGCGGCTACAGGGTTACCTTTTCCTCACCTAGCTCACCTGCCGGCCTACCCATGGCTGGCGCGCCCTGCCTTCCCCCCTGCCCTCTTTGGGGGGCTGGGGGCCCTGCCCTCCCCCCTCCTCACCCATGGACTGCCCCACTCCTCCGCTGCAGACTTTGGTAAGTGACGCTTTGGGGGGGACCAGGATGTGTTCAGTTAAAGGTAAGGTAAAGGTGTCCCATAACCTATGTGGTCGTAGGGGAGCCAGGCATCAGAGACCTCAGCTTCTCTAGGGGCCAGCATGTTGAGGGCAGTGCCCATCTCCTCTCCCTCGCTGCTTTACCCTCCCTGACCTGAAAGAGGGCAGGTACCCATTTACAGCTGGGTGAACTGGGGGGGACTGTACTGAAGCTAAGGCATGCAACCAGTCACCCATCCAAATGGTAACCATGCTCAATGATGCTTAACTTGGCTTGGGGAAAGTGAGTGCTCTGACCACTGAGCTATCCCATCCCCCATGTGTTGAGTTTGTAAGGGCAAAAAGTAAGAGCACAACACCCAAGCGTTTTCATAGAAACTTTTTTTTAATAAAAAAAAGAAAACCTTCATGAAGCTGAAAGGTTGCCAGCTGGCAGACAGTAAATACAACTCCTGTGTTGGTTTTGAAGTTATGTCAGTTTTTGTGAATGGGTTTGGTTTATTGCTAGTCTGTCGAAGTTTTGGGGCAAAAGCACTTTGAAGATTGTGTGGGTGTATGTGTTGAAAGAGGATGAAACTATGGTATAATGGTGGATTTTTTTGTGGATAGTTTGTAAATTATTTATCTGTCTCATGTTTTGTCAAGTTAAAAAGTTGAAAGTAGAAAATGTCAGTTTGTTTTTTTGCTTCAAAAAATTGTTTCAAAGAACTCTGGGTAATGGAAAACTGCAAATGGATAAACTGCAATTCCATTTCATTTGCTATCTCCTTCATGGTATTGTTTGTGCCTCATAAATCGTCATCTTTGCACAACCAAACAACAACAACAACAAAAGATTCAAAGATCATTGAACTTGAGCTTCTAAGTAAATATTGTTTGTTTATTAGGTGTCGCTCACAAAAAAATAAAGGTGTCGCTCACATGTGTATGTAGTAGATATGAATACGTGTATGGCACAGACACATACCACACACACACTATCACTCACTGACTCACACATTTTATGGAAGTGTTTATGTGTGCTGTCCCCTGCCTGCCAGGTGGCGCTGACTGGTGGCGTGCTGCCTCTGAGCACGCCCAACGCGGCGACCTCTTTCTGGGCAGTCTGGGGGCCCCGCTTTTGCCCTCTCTGACCACTCTAAGCTTAGAGAGCAACACACCAGGGCTTGAGTTACTTTTGACAGCGCCCTCTGAAGGCGACAAATGTAAGCTCGGAGGTGTCGAGGGCAACAACTGTTGTCTGTATGATGACTTGTCAGAAAGAGCAGTGTACCTCCCTCTTTTTTTTTCTCTTTTTTTTTCCTTTTTTTTTTCTTTCTTTTTTTTTCCTTTTTTTTTCTTTTTTTTTCCTTTTTTTTTTCTTTCTTTTTTTTCCCTTTTTTTTTCTTTTTTTTTTTGGTGACTGTTGAAAATGCAGTGTACCTTTTTTTTTCTTTCACCCTGGTGACTGTTGGAAGAACAGTGTACCCCTTTTTTATTTTTTGGAGAAAGCAGTGTTCCTATATATTACTTTTTTTTTTTTTTTTTTTCTTTTTTTTTCTTTTCTTTTTTTTTTGGCTGTTGATAATCATAATTATTGTCTCCCCTGCCTCACACTCTCTCTCGCTCCTGCTCATTAGATGTAGAGTGCCGATTTAATGGCTGATTTTTTGGATGGATTTTTCTTGATGTCCATGTATTTTCTGTACCCATACCTTTTGTGTTCCTCACATTATAAAAACGCTTAACCACTATTTCATTCATTGTTCATTCAGTTGGGCATTTTGTTCATTCATTCATTCATTCATTTATTTATTTCATTCACTTGTTTATTTTGTGTGTGCCTTATTTCATACTACTCAGATTTTCACAGTAAGAAGTACAATGTCAAAACAAACATTTTTTTCTTTTTAAAAAAAAAATTCAACAACCATTACTCATTCTCCTTCATAGGTTCTTTTTGTGTAGGTTATGGTTTACTCTCTGTGTCAGAGTTGTGCAGTCGTTGAGTTGTTTCCGTTTAAAAATGTCACTTTTCAAATCTAAGCACTTACTCTTTTTTTTTTGCCAAAAGATTATGGTGGTTTTAGGTTACGAAAAGAACCAAAATATACACAGATATCAAAAATTAAAAAAACTTTTTTTGAAAAGCTGGTAAGTGGCCTGTGGTATAAATGCAGGCATCTGTCAGCCTTGTAAGACTATATATAGGGTAGGGCTCTAGGCTCTTAGAGTGCAAAGCTTGGGTAAGTGAGTACGGAGGGCAAGCTGTTACACGTACAGCAGACTCCCCCCCCCTCCCCCCCCCTCCACGTTGCTAGAATGGTCCATTGGAAAGGCAATCGCCGATACGCATGGTTGCAATGCTATTGCAGGAACCACCAGAATGTTGCCATGCACAGCCCACTTATAAATACCTAAGGGAAATAACTGTCATAAGGAGAAGATGCAGTGTGTAGATTACAAGGTGAAATGTGATTTGGACATGATTGATACTCAAAGTACATTTTTGGTCAAAACCTTGAATGTAACTAGCAGGACAGGATTCTGATATGTATATAATCTGTAATAGAGGATTGACTCATTTTGTTGTAGAAAAGTCAGACAAAAGGTCAACATTTTCCTGTTGTGTGAAAAATATTTCTTCTGTGGTCTGAAAAAGTTTGTCCACATTATGAAGAAAAAACATACGAATGTTTAAAATCCCCCCCCCCAAGAAAAAGCAAAACAGAAACAAAACAAAGCAAAAAACAGAAAAGAAAA
Source organism: Stramonita haemastoma (assembly GCA_030674155.1). Lineage (NCBI taxonomy): Eukaryota > Metazoa > Mollusca > Gastropoda > Neogastropoda > Muricidae > Stramonita > Stramonita haemastoma. The sequence goes on along the minus strand of CM060338.1, from coordinate 43,441,847 downwards.
AAAAACCCAACCTTAATCTACTAACAGAAAAAAGAATACTGACTACACTGACAACTCTGCTTACTGGTAGTACAGTTATCATTCAGTTTTCACACCAGTTCATTTTTTCTTTTTTTTGTGAGCTGTACCCAGATCATACAGATCTGTCTACTTGTGGTGGGAACTCGACAGCACATACCTGTGCTGATAGCCAGAGGCCAATGGCCTCATATATTTGGGAATGTTTTGATAGAGGGGGTAACAGCTGGTTTTCAACAAACCCGCCCCTGTCCACCACTGTCTTCACCTCAGGCCTTTCAATTTTTTTCCTCAGGTGTTTAAATTAATCCACAGAGAACAGCATGGAAAAGATACACTACAGAGGTCTATAGAACATGAATAGTGTACAATTTTTTTTATAGATTTTTTTTTTTAGTTCCATTTTTTTTTTAAAGGTTGTTTGAATTGTTTGCATCCATGCGCAAGAGCTGTTTTTGATATATGTGGGTAACATGTTCCTGTATGAAAGGTGTTGGTTGGTTTTTTTTGTTTTGTTTTTTGTTTCAGTTACTTTTGGTTGTGTCCTGTGGTGTGTGTGTGTGTGTGTGTGTGTGTGTGTGTGTGTGTGTGTGTGTGTGTCTGTGTGTGTGTGTGTGTGTGTGTGTGTGTGTGTGTGTGTGTGTGTGTTCCTGATAGGTAGTATACGACAAGTAAAGGAGCAACGTCTTGTAAATAAATGAGTAAAGGATAGATATGTTGGGTTTTTTTTTAACATTATCATCAACACCAACAACACACACACACACACACACACACACACACACACACACACACACACACACACACACACACACACACACACACACACACACAAAACATCTTGTGTACTTGTTAAAACCTGTTCCACCTTTCAGAAGAGTAGGCCATTTGTGCTGAAGGGAATGGATGACAAAATTTACAAACTGCATGCACACATGGATTCAGTCTAAATAAGTACATCCTCAAAATAAAAGAATTTTTTTAAAAAGAATATGAATGCTAAATGTAAATATGTGATCCTCCCCCCCCCCCTTATATTTCTTCTTGATAATCCCCCCCCCCCCCCAATCACATATATCCTACAGAATCAGATCCAGAAAATAGTGTTTTTTATTGTAACTTTCTGTTTGTTTTTGTTTCTTTCTTTCTTTGGGTGAGGGGGCCAGCATAAGTGAATGTTTAAGTGAGGATTTTATTTTTTTATTTATCCATTTAATCTTTTATTTCAAGGATAATGGAATAAGCGCTATGCGCTATTGTGCTTTTTTACACGCAGTTCCCGTGTGTATGCAGTTTTGTAACTTTTGTCATCCATTCCCACAGGCACACAATGGCCTACTCTTTCAAAAAGCACAAGGTTTTAACATGTGGCTTGTGCACAAGGTTGCGCATACATTCACACATGGACCTTTATTGTCTCATTTTAAAGGACTTTTTGGGGAGTGGAGTTGGCACTGATGTTAACTCCTAGGGAAAATACGCCCTTGAACGGGAATCGAACCTGGGTCAGGAAATCACAAGCGCAATGCACGACATTCTAAACAACTAGGCTGTCACGTCCCCCATGATGAAATGAAGTGGGAAGATTGGTTTGTTTGTTTGTGTTTTGTATTTTGTAACCTCTCATGCTATGAGTTTAGAGGATGTTTCATCACACTTCCCTTTCATTTTTGTCAACACTTGTTTTCCTCGTATTTCAACTCTTTTTTTTTTCTTTTTGGCTGTGTCTTTTGTATACACTCAATTTTCAACCTGTATGGGGTTTTTTTTGTTAGGTTTTTTTTTTTTTTTGGTAAACACCATGGTATAACCTACCAAACTTGCACTGGTGTGTTTTGACACTGTTTGTATCACACACACTTGGAAAAAAGAATTCAGGGGGGAGGGAGGGAGGGAGAGAGTGAGGAGGAAGGGGGCTGGATGGAGGGATAGTCCACACGTTGTGATTTCATTGGATTCATCAGAAGCCATATTAATCCTTGTGCTCTGGCTCTGCTGCTCTGGTTGCCATAGGAACTCGAGCCCTTGTGTGCTGCTCTCTTACTTCCTGTGACGTGACGTGGATCTGACACGCTTATTCCCCTTTAGCCGTGCTTATCTCTCTTGTTCGCTTATACCCTCCCACCCCCTGCTCCACTGATTAGAAACGCTGTGTGTTTTTTTCTTTCTTCCAGATTTTCTTGTGTGATTTTTTTTTTTTTATACAATGTTTCCGTGCTTAGTTGATATTACAGGAATTTAGCATTACAGCATGAAAAAGACAGCTGCAGAAAGGATTTCTTCTTCTGAGAAATGTATGAACAGAGAGGAAAAGATAAAACAATAAAATGACAGATATCAGTACAATTGATTTCTTTTTTTTTTCTCCCCCAATGTAAGAAAGTAAGTAACATCAAACGATTGTGCTTCCATGAAAAAGAATTTGTTTTTATTTTGACTGACTGAAATTTTTGTGGCTGGAAAGAGAGGAGATTTTTTAAAAATTCAAATTGGAAATAAAGATGTGTTTATTTTATTTCTCGTGAATTTAAAATGAACTATTCTTTGGAGAAATTCTGCTCTGAATTTTTTTTTTCAAAACAGGAATGATGTGGGTTTTTTCTGTTGTTGTAGATTTAAAACAGCGTTTTTGTAATCCGGTTTCAAAATCTGTAACAGTTAACACTTATCATGGACTTGAAAGAAAGTGATTGTTATTCCTACACATGTTTGCAATAAGTAATGCATGCTTGTTTTCAGGTAAAGCAGACCAGCACATGTATGCATGTAGACACATGCATGTGTGGTTGATTCCTTGTGAACATGCACTCCTACACACAGTTATTGCATGCACACCATGCACATATGTATACATGTATGTAAGCCATACTGGTCAACCCAACCAAAAGTTTTCATACAGTCATGCATGCACACATGCATGCATGCATGCACACACACATGCATGCATGCATGCACACACACATGAATGCACGCATGCACTCTCTCTCTCTCTCTCTCCTCTCTCTCTCCCCTCTCTCTCTCTCTCTCTCTCTCTCTCCTCTCTCTCTCTCTCTCTCTCTCTCTCTCTCTCTCTCCTCTCTCTCTCTCTCATGCACACATTCATATACGCACACTCACACATGTTTGCATGCATGCTTGCACACCCACACACACACACACACACACACACACACACACACACACACACACACACACACACACACACACACACACACACACACACACACACAATGTACCATCTGGAAATAAAATTTTAACTTTGACTTTGATATTCTCTCTCTCTCTCTCTCTCTCTCTCTCTCTCTCTCTCTCTCTCTCTCTCTCTCTCTCTCCTCTCTCTCTCTCTCTCTCTCTCTCTCTCTCTCTCTCTCTCTCTCTCTCTCTCTCTCTCTCTCTCTCTCTCTCTCTCTCTCTCTCTCTCTCCTCTCTCTCTCTCTCTCTCTCTCTCTCTCTCTCTCTCCTCTCTCTCTCTCTCTCTCTGGGATGCCAAAAGTCAATTAAAAGTTTGAGTTCCAGTTCTCTCTCTGGGATGTTAGCAGACACACACAGTAACTAAGAACACACCACGACTCAAACACCAAACACCATTTCATGGCTGCACTCTCTCTCTGAGATGTTAACACACACATACAGTAATTATTATTATTAAGAACACACCACGACTCAAACACCAAACACCAACCATCATTTCATGGCTGTATTCTCTCTGTCCCACAGCGGCCCTGTTCAACATGTCCAAACACCTCACAGACCTCCCCTCCACATCCACCCCCTCCTCCTCCAAACGATCTCGAACCCCCACCCCCGCCCCCGCTCACCAGAAATCCTCCTCCAAAACCTCCACCTCCACCTCCTCCTCCTCCTCCTCCCTCCCCAAAGACCTCCACCTCTCCTACCCCCCCTTCACCCTGGACGGGAAAGACGCCTGGCACCTCAACGGAAGTGCCTTCAGCCTCAGTTCCCTCACGGCCAAACCGGACACTTCCGGTTCCCGGAAACGTCGGCACAAGGAGGACAAGCGGGAATCGCGGGAGAGCAAGGCAGCCAAGATGGCGCCGGCCTTGCCTGCCCACTCCAGCTCCAAGGCGGGGCCAGTAGCCGTGTGGACTTGAGGAGGGGGGACGTGGAAGAGAACGGGGTTTTGAACCTCAGCAAGTCAGCCCCCAGCGCCACGGTTACCTCCCCTCTGCCCCCGCCGGTCACGCCTGGTGTGGAGGATTTGTCCATGAAGGTGAGTGAGGGGGTAGTGAAGGTCTGCTGTCTTTCTTCTGCTGTCTTTCTTCTGCTGTGTCTGCTTCTTCGGCTTCTTCTTCTTCTTCTTTCTTCTTCTTCTTCTTCTTCTTCTTCTTCTTCTTCTTCCTCTTCGTCTTCTTCTTCTTCTTCTTCTTGATCATCATCATCATCATCGTCATCATCAGATGCTCAGACAGCAACTATTGTTGTTTGTCATATGAGCAAAAGTGCGTTTGCACTGCCGTTAAACACCTGACAAGTCAGGCCCAGTAGTCTAACTTTGGCATCAGAGAGTACCATTATCTATTAAGTCTGGCAGGAGAATGGACCAAGAAGGCAGAAAATAGACAAGGAGGAGGCGACCATTTTGCCTTTAAAAAATATAAAAAGAAAAAAGTTTAGTAACTAGTTTGAAAGCATACAGAAGTCAAGCAACTAGCCAACCTCTACATTCAAGGTTTTTGTTTTAACTTGCAGTGAGTTAGAGATCAGAAAGAATATAGGTTGTGTGTTGTGGTTGACTGGTGTGCCCTGTTGGGTTTCAGAAGAACGACAAGACGAGCAAGGCGATGACGAACGGAACGACGCTGCCGGACAGAAGGAGTCCTGACATCAGCTCTGCCGGTTCTGACAGCGACCATTCTGATGGCAACTTGTCAGACTCGGAAAAGGTAGCGGCTGTTTTTGTATCAGAACATCATCCTCAAAGTGTTTGTCATGTGTGTTAAGACTGTGGATATCAGATTTGCATCCCTCCCCCCCCCCCCCCCCAATTCCTTGGCTAGAGTTCTGAGGTTTACCTAAGGTGATATTTTGCGAATGGCTATGCAAATGTTTTTTGCCCACCATGAAAGCTTAGCATCCACATTCTGACTCTGGGGATGAATGCTGGGTATGTTTGTGTTTCTGTAACCTGCCAGATGCTGACATGAGTTACAGGATCTTTAACGTGCATCTCGTGAACTTCTACATGGATATGTATGTGTCTATATATATATATATATATATATATATATATATATATATATATATATATATATATATATATATATATATATATGCAGGACTGCACTTGAAGTTGATCTGGAAGATTGTGAAAATCTCCACCCTTAACACTCGGATATTTAATTGTGCAACAACTTGTCATACGTTTGGATATTTGACTGTGAAACAACTTGTCATACATTATGGATATTTGATCGTGCAATATCTTGTCCTTTGTTTATGGATCATGTTACTGTACCTCTAACGTACCTGTTGATTGATTCATTCATGAACTGTACCTTTAACATACCTGTTGATTGACTCACTCATTCCTTCATACCTGCACCTCTCTGCTCCTTCCCCAGGCTGCAGACAAGCTGCTGGCTCACCACATCGACGGCAGCCGCAAGCAGTTACTGGCCGACCAGATCCGGCAGCACATTCTGGCCGACACCCTAGCCTCCCCCTCCCTCTCCCACCAGTCCACCCCTCTGGTCATTCCCTCGCTGCGGTCACGTCAGGGCAAAGAGGAGACAGACAGCAAGAAGGCCTCGCACCCCCCTTCCCTGTCTCTGATCAACTTTGTGCATGATGTACGGGGTTTGTGTGTGTGTGTGTTGGAGGGGGGAGGGGTTTGGGGGTGTTTTTTTTTGTTTTTTGTTTTTGGTGGGAGGGTTGGTGTATGCGTGTCTGAGGAGGGTTTGGTGAATGAGTGAGTGAGTGTGTGTGTGTGTGTGTGTGTGTGTGTGTGTGGGGGGGGGGGGTGTCCCAGGAGGGGGTTGTTGGGTGTGTGTGTGTGAGGGGGGGAGGGGGGTGAATGGGGGTTTTTGAGGGAGGGAGTGAGTTAGAGAGAGAGCAGATATGATGGGGTGTATGGACAGTACCCCTATCTCCTTGATTTCTAAAAGGGTGTGTTATTAATGGGGTGTGTGGACAGTACCCATGACTCCTCAGTTTGAAAAGGGTGTGTGTTATGAATGGGATGTATGGTGGGGTGTGTTAACGGGGTATGTGGGGGTGTTATTGACAGGGTGTGTGGGGTGTGTGTTGTTAACGGGGTGTATTGTGGGGTTTGGGACTCCTAAATTTGTAAAAGTGTTTGTTTTTAATGGAACGTGTTGTTAATGGGGTGTATGATGGGGTACATTATTAATGGGGTGTATGGTGGGTTGTATTTTTTACGGGGTGTATAGTAGGGAGGGTCATTAATGGGGTGTGTTATAAATGGGATGTGTGGTGGGGGTGCATTATTAACGGGATGTATGATGGGGTGTGTTATTAATGGGGTGTATAGTGGGGTGTGTTATTAATTGGGTGTTTTAATAATGGGTGTATGGTGGGATGTGTCATCAATGGGCTGTGTCATTAATAGGCTGTGTTTTTAATGGGGTGTGTGGACAGTACCCATGACTCCTAAATTTGTAAAAGTGTTTGTTTTTAATGGAACGTGTTGTTAATGGGGTGTATGATGGGGTGCGTTATTAATGGGGTGTATGGTGGGTTGTATTTTTTACGGGGTGTATAGTGGGGAGTGTCATTGAGGGGTGTGTGTTATTAATGGGGTGTATGGTGGGGTGTGTTATTAATGGGGTGTATGGTGGGGTGTTATTAATGGGGTGTATAGCGGGGTGTGTTATCAGTTGGGTGTTTTAATAATGGGGTGTATGGTGGGGTGTGTTATCAATTGGGTGTTTTAATAATGGGGTGTATGGTGGGGTGTGTGGACAGTACCCCCGGCCGGACAGTTTGCTGCTGGAGCGAGACCTGCTGGGTCTGCCCTCTACCTCCTCTGCGCTGCACACTACCTCCCCTCACGTTGCTGCAGCCTTCTCCTTCCTCCCTGCTGAGGTATGGACTGGCTGTGTGTGTGTGTGTCTGTGTGTGTGGTTTGTGGGTGGGTGGGTGGGTGGGTATGTGTGTGTGTGTGTGTGTGTGTGTGTGTGTGTGTGCGTGCGTGCGTGTGCACATGTGTGCGTGCGTGTGTGAGTGCATGTGTGTACGCGCGAGCAGGTGTGTTTTTTTTAAATATTTTTTTTTAATTATTTTTTTATTAAAATTTTTTTTTTTTATTCTTCTATATCAAGGATAATGGGATAAGCACTCATATGCTTTTTTACATCCAGTCCCCGTGTGTATGCAGTTTTGTAAATGTCATCTGTTCGCACGGACACACAATGGCTTACTGTTACGAAAAGCTGAACAGGATTTAACGTGTACGCAAGATGTTCTGCGTGCGTTCGCACACAGGGCCTCAGTTTATAGTCTCATCTGGAGGACTTTTGGGGAGAGTGAAGTCAGCACTGATGTTAACTCCAGAGGAAAAATCCCCTCGACCAGGAATCGAACCCAGGTTGTCAAATTGCGAGTGCAATGTTCTGACCACTAGGCTCTGTGTCTGTGTCTGTGTCTGTGTGTGAGTGTGTCTGTGTGTGTGCATGTGTGTGTCTGTGTGTCTGTGTGTGTGTGTGTGTGTGTGTGTGTGTGTGTGTGTGTGTGCACCTTTATTCACAAGTACGCACCAACACATATAAAAAAACAACAAAAAATAAAACTACTATACACCACTGAAACAGATTTCCCAAACCACCCATCAACCTCTCTCTTTCTTTATTTTCCTCACACCACAGCTAAGACCGAACCACCACTCCAAAGAGGAGTCTCAGGACTCGCTGTTGTCGCTGCACACGTCGGAGGCGGAGGACAAGCTGACGTCGGGCAGTGATCGCCTGATGGACTCGGAGTCCCAGTCAGGCTGGGGCAGCGACGACGACGCTGCCTCGCACACCAGGGCCAGCTCCTCCGCCTCTCCGGGGCCATCCTGCTCAGAAGGTGACCTTTCACATGACCTTGGAGGGGGAGGGTGGTGTAGAGGGTGGGGGTAGGAAGAAAACAGATGGGATTCAGGGTTGAGTTGTTTGTGGGTTTTTTTTTTCTCGTTCCTTTGCTAGAGCATTAACCCTTATACCCCTGGGGTCACACAGTTTATTCACTGTGAAACTTGTGTCAAAGGGAAGTAATTTTTACATCTTTCAATAGTCAATACACAAAAAACTGAGGGCGCTAATGGGTGCTACAGGGTTACGTTATAAAGGGGCGCTAATGGGCACAGCAGGGGGATAAGGGTTAAGATTCATTTCATGGAAAGTTTTTGCTCACGCCATCATTTTTATCACAGTGAAGGTAGCTGTGTTCGGGCTGTGGGGATGCCTGATGGTGTCTAAATGTAACACTCTGTGTGCATTTGATGTTAA
>CM060338.1:43423361-43428361 GCA_030674155.1 Stramonita haemastoma | reverse complement strand
TGTCTTTGGACAGGACAAATTGTTATGATGATGATGATGATGATGATGATGATGATGATGACAGAATAACCACACCCTACTTGCCATGTCCTATTTATGCCCTGTTGGTGGTACAGATGTTGTGTATAGCTGTGATATTATTCTGTGTGTTGTTGTAACAATAAAAAAACCTGAATGTGATAAGCGTGTTCTTTTGAACTGTGTAAAATGTTTGAGTAACTGTTTCTATGGAAACTTTATCAAATTTTTCATCCATACTAGATGTTTCAGTAATTAAAGAATCCAAAAAAGAAAGAAAAGAAAAAAATCTTAAAGTCCATATGTACACATTTAACTCTGACCATCATACATCACTATATGCAGAGAATATATATCCTTAAAAAGAAATTTTGGTAGGGTTTCTTTCATTTATTTGTTTTTGGTGGGGTGGGGTGTCTTTATCATTGAAAGAGATGTGGGAAAAGGAGCAGCATTTATGCCCCGGTCACCTGGCTGTTACAGTGATTGAGCGTCAGAGGGAGAAGGAACGTTCACGGATCATGAAACAACAGGAGAAAATCCGCCTGCAGGAACAGCTGAGGATCGAAAGAGAAATGAAAGCACAGCAGATCTTGGAGGTATGTCAGCTGTGTGGTGTTGTCAACTGTGGATGTGATCTTTCTGGCAGAGAACAATGGTAAGGAATTGCAGAGGTGCCAGCTGTCATATTTGTCCCTCATAGTCCCGAACTGGGATTTGCCAGGATTGAATAATTGCCCCCCTTCAATCCCAAACTGGATTTACACACAGTAGATTTCCATCAAACTGTGACCATCACTAATTGCTACCACATGTCAAAGCTCTATCAGGCTAGACATACAAAGCCTGCTGAGTGTCTGGAAGTAATTATAGCTGCTGGTATGTACTTAGAAGGAGGAAAAGCCGAGCGAGCATGTGTGCCTGACCTGATTTCGGAATGGAATGCGAAATCTAGGGGCAGTTTGTGTTCAGAGAATCTGATTGCAAGAGGGTTAAATCAAATAATCGTTTGTAAATTGCCTTTCTCACACCCCCATTCTTAGAATGTTTTCTTTTTTGATTAAGAAAAAAGTAGCCGTTCAATTTTGTCTTATAAACGGAGGTTTTTCTTTGGACTCAAAGAACAAGGAACGCTGTAAAGGAGTCAGTGGTGTTAGGACTGTGTGTGTGAAGTTTTTGTCATGAAGTTATTGTCTGTTTGGACACAGACATCGTTACTAATCATGCAGCCTCCATATCAGTGATGACAGTAATTATCATCAAAGTCATCATAGCTTTTGTGTTGTTTTGCACCTTGTTTAACAGTGGTGAAGAGCTATCACATCAGAGCTAATGTGTCCTTATCTCCTGAATCTTGGGGTACCATACACTGGGTTACCCTGTTGCCCTGAACACATTAGGACACTAAGGAAATAGTTGTTATGGGGATGGTGTATACTCTGTGAAATCTGAAGGAAAAAAAAACCCAGCTGGCACCTGTGCAGAGGTAAAGCACTTAACACTCTGTTCTAAAACCACCTCACTTTCTGTATATGCATAAAAGATAACTTTTCCACACTCACAAAAAAAGGTGTAAATATTGAGATATTGTGAGTGACTGTGCTTTGTACACGTGTTGGTGACACTGTTTAAATATGGTGGTCCTATGTGTTGGTTATTCATTGTCTTCTACATAAGTTAATTAAGTTAACACAGCTTTAGATCAGAAAGGTGGCTTAAGTGTAGCACATTGACAGCAGATGTAGGTGTAGTGCAATCAGGTAAAAGTTAGGTAAGACAAAGTAGCGCTGTGATGTTTGTACAGATTGGTTTTTTATGCCTAGGTAAGATAAGTAGACAGGGAAGGTAAAGCAGTGAGAAAGAGGAGATGGGCGCCGCCCTCAATATGCTGGCCCCTGGAGAAACAGGTCTCTGATGCCTCGCTCCCCTGTGACCACATAGGTTATGGGACACCTTTACCTTTTTACCTTTACCTAAAGATAAGCAGCGCTGGTACATCCACAGCATGAGATTTGCTCTTGTAGCAAAACAAAACAAAAAAAATCCCTCCTGTGGCAACACACTCTGAGCTTGGATTTCCTGCTGAAAAATTTGTAGGGACTGACAATGGGACACAAGATAATTCAGTTCTTGTATTGTTTGATGAGTGTGTACATTCTTTGTTGAGAGTATACATGTTTTGATCGCTGTGTTGAAAACTTGTCTCCAGTTTTACTTCATAGAGGGGCTGTGACACAAGGGAAGCCTTTAGCTCTGGTGTTGCCCATAAACTGTCAGTAGAGCTGTAAGCTGACAGGTTAGAAGTAAGGTCTTAAGATTAACAGTAAGATCTTTAAGCATCATTAACTGTCAGCATAGCTGTAAACTGTCAGATTGGAAGCAAGATCTTTGAGCAAGCTGCTGCAGTGTTCGTGTCTTCTTGCGGGATTGGAGGGCACTGGGGTGTGTTCTGTTCCCACACATGCTGTATGTCACAGTAGTGTGTGGTGACTGATTTCATTACATTCTGATGAGACAAGCAGCTGTAATGTGTGTGTGTGTGTGTGTCTGTCTGTCTGTCTGTCTGTCTGTCTGTCTGTCTGTGTGTAAAAAGAGAATGTTCTGTTCTGAACATACAGATATCAGAATGTTGACTTAAGTGCATTCTCTATCACCTAGTTCTGTATACACAAGTAGGTATGTGGTATTTAGAGCAAGCACTATTTATTTAATTGTTTTGTTATTTTCAAAATAGTTTTTGTTGTATTGTGCGCATATATATATTGTTTTTTAGTATAATGGTATTGCAATTTCAAGCACACAGCTATAAAATAGATTGCTGCGGACATGTTGTGTTTAATTAAGTTAAATAAATTTTAAAAAATTAAAAAGCACACACAAAAAAATGTTTATGTTTGTGTTCTTGCACTGTAAAACGTTTGAGCTGAAATTTTAACATGGTTGTGCAGTGTGTGATGATGTGGTGTGTGTGTGTGTACGTATGTGTGTGTGTGTGTGTGTGTGTTGGTGTGTCATCTAACGAACATTGTGTCACGTGTTGTGGTGCCGTGTCTCTGTGTGTCACTGAACAGGCCAGGCGTAGACGCCAGGTTGAGCTGGAAGAAATGCGTTTGAAAGAAATTGCACGCAAGAATAAGGTTGGACTTTTTCACCTGTGTGGCTTGTCCTTGTTTGAAGTGCAAGAAAACGTGTCATCTTTTCTTGTTAAATTTTTTTTTTTTTTTTTTTTTATATAGATGTTTGCTACTTCAAAAATTATATTAATTTTTTTAACTTGGGGGGTGGGGGGGGGGGGGGTTAAGAATAGATGGTTTCATGAGTCACTTGAACGTCACATTTACATTTATAGTATCATCTTTCATTTCTCAAGATTTTTTTTTGTTCATTTTTTTTAATGTCTTTAGTTTTTGAAAATGTCTTCGGTTTTTGGAAAATGTCTTCAGTTTTTGGAAATGTCTTCAGTTTGTCATCTTCATGCTGCAAGTGTCGGTTAATTAATATTCTGGATAATCAAACAAACCACCAGCTGTAAATTTTGTTGGCAGGCAAATTGTGAGATAAAATACCATTAAAAGATGAAAGACAGAGGAAAGGAAGTCAGACAGGAAAGAGAAGTGAGGCCAAGATGGCTAGATGTCTACAGTATGTTTGTTCTGAAGAAGAAAAGCGAAGAGAGAGAGAGAGGAATAATTATGACATTGCCTCGGTAGGTAGGTAGGTATATACATACGTACACACATATATATATATATATATATATATATATATATATATATATATATATATATATATAGTAGCTTGGTTCTCACAGTTCAGCAGTTGCTTCTGTGGTGTATGTGTGAATAGTCATGCTTTCAGTGTCTGTGGTTGTGGTGTTGCCATTATTTGGGGTAGCTTTCAACGTTCCTGTGAGCAGCTCAAAACATTGTACATATGTCTTTGTTATATGTTGTCGTCATTCCATGAAGGACATACTTTATTCCGTCTAAATATTGTGTCGCGTTTCATCGTTATTATTTTTGCTTTCATGGTTTGTTAGATGTTAAAATCTGAACTGTAAGCTGGAAGATAAGTGGCAGCTATGTTTGTGGACCTGGTGATTGTCAGCATGCATGACTGTATGTATTCATACATCATTGTTGTTGTTGTTGTTCTGTATCTTTTTTACTTGAAAGGGGTTCCACAGCATTCACAGAACTTTGTTTTTCTGTTTAAGTTTGGCTTGATGGCGGAAAGTGCTAGACAGTGCAAGTACCATGCATGTAGGCACTGTTTAAATTAGATAAACTCACTTAGAATGAAGAGTTCAGTTCATAAAAGTCCTGGTACCATATTTTTCTGGTCCTTATCTTTTCTCTGTTTTTTGTTTTTTGAAAGAAGATTTGTACATATAAATATTTTTATTACATCCTGATAAAGTCCATAATGTGTGGTAATAAATTTCCTGTCCTGCGAAGGCGTTGACCTTCTGCTAACCTTTTTTAAAAGCTGATACTTTACCCCTGCTGACTCAGTGCTTGCAGAAACCCACCCTTGGTATTCATGGTGTGGATGGGGGATAAGTTTGGGTTCCTGTACAGGAAAGGGTGAAGGTTGCAGATTAGTGAAGGAAAAGAAAAAAAAAAAGACCTTGGAGAGGTTAGAGGGGAACTTGGTAGGAACATTTCTTTCACATTATCCTGATATCAAAAGGATTTTAAAAAATAAAACCAAAAACCCTGCATCTGCTTTTGACATTGTCTAAATGTCTGATTGGTTTAGAAACCTGACATTGTCTAAATGTCTGATTGATTTAGAAACCTGACATTGTCTAAATGTCTGATTGATTTAGAAACCTGACATTGTCTAAATGTCTGATTGATTTAGAAACCTGACATTGTCTAAATGTCTGATTGATTTAGAAACCTGACATTGTCTAAATGTCTGATTGGTTTAGAAACCTGACATTGTCTAAATGTCTGATTGGTTTAGAAACCTGACAT
>CM060338.1:43383361-43418361 GCA_030674155.1 Stramonita haemastoma | reverse complement strand
TGAGACTATCAATTAAAGCCTCATGTGCAAATGACGCAGAATATCTGACGCACGTGTTAAAAACCCATTCCACCATTTGAAAGTTTTCTCTCTGTCTCTGTCTCTGTCTCTGTCTCTCCCTCTCCCTGTCTCTCCCTCTCTCTCTCTCTCTCTCTCTCTCTCTCTCCTCTCTCTCTCTCTCTCTCCTCTCTCTCTCTCTCTCTCTCTCTCTCTCTCTCTCTCTCTCTCTCTCTCTCACACACACACACACACACACACACACACACACACACACACACACACACACACCACACACACACACACACCTTCCACATTTTGCTTTGGTTTTTGTTTTTGGAAAGCCAATCAGCTGAAAAGATAAAGCAGTATATAATACATGCCTGTGGTTTGATTCATTTCTTTATCATAGCTTGCTGATTGAAATGCATGTTCTGCTAGAAATAGGTGTGTGCTTGAGAAGGAAGGCAGGAATGACATTAAATTTTTTTTTTTTTTTTTTTTAAAGGAATGGCATTGAATTCAAAATACGCTGCAGATACAACAGAGGGAGGGAGACATGTTTCTGGTGTGGTCTGATCTAGAAAAAAAAAATTTTAAGTCTGGATTGCGACGGCTTTAGAGAATGGCAAGAAGAATGGCATTGCAGCATGCAGTTCTGTTTCTCCATTAAACTAATTTAGCAATATATCCATGATCATTCAGTCACCTCTCGCAACACAACAGCTTGTTCTGCTTTGATTCTCACTCTGTGGAGTTTTCAACACAGACGGGTATTTTTTGAAAGTGCGGTGCCGTGTTGAGTAGGAAGAGGGAGGGAGAGAGGTGGGGGGGTGAGATTGCTGATTCTGCTGCTAGATGTGGTGATGTGGAGGCCGCCGCCGCCGCATGTGGTGCTGTTAGCTGTTAGCTAGCTAGGCATGGCCAGTTTGCCGCATGCTGAGTCCGCTGAGAGTGAGTGAGTGAGTGAGCATGGTGTGCTGTGCTGCTGTCGCATTGTTTTTTTTCTGAATTTTTTTTCTCTTCAATTTTTTTTTTCTGAATTTTTTTTTTTTTCAGAGCATGGCTGCGAAGGGGTTGGGGAGAAGGAGGTAGAGGGTCATTTCATTCTGATGCAGTCAAATTTTGAAATTTTTTTTAATGATTTTTTTCTGGTCCTTTTTTTCTGTTTTTTCAGGGGGGGGGGGGGGGGGTTGTTTTTTTAATTTCCAAAGACTGAGTTAGCTGATGTCTTTGTTTTGAAAGTAGAGGCTGTGGGTTTTTTTTTGGGGGGGGGGGGGGTTGTTTTTTAATTGGAGAAGTCGGCCAGTATGGCTGATTCCCCCCACACACAGCCATCGCTTACCTTACCCCCGTTTCTGGTGAAGAATGGCAGTAGACGTAATAATAATAATAATAATAATAATAATAATAATAATAATAATAATAATAATAAATGGAATTTAAAAAGCAGTAGAAGTAATAGCAGATGATGAGAACCTGAGGCAATGTCATAACCAATCCTCACACTGCAGAAAGTTGTCATTGAATAAAACATGGTTAATACATTCTTATTGCTCGTTAGGAAGTTGTTATGGATTGGAAGATGATTGATACATTCTTGTTGTTCGTTAGGAAGTTGTTATTGTTCGTTGGGAAGTTGATATTGATTGGAACATGATTGATACATTCTCATTGTTTGTTAGGAAGTTGTTATTGAATGGAACATTATCAATACATTATTGTTTTTTGTTGGGAAGTTGTTATTTTTCATTAGAAAGTTGTTATTGAATGGAACATTATCAATACATTATTGTTTTTTGTTGGGAAGTTGTTATTTTTCATTAGAAAGTTGTTATTGAATGGAACATGATTGATACATTCTCATTGTTTGTCTATGCCTCCATCTCCTTGTGTGTTGTAAACAAAGATGTTCTTTAAACTATAATATGATATTTGTCGTGGAAAACAGATGTTGCTTATAATGCTTGTATAGCATTATTTGACTGATTTGTTTTGTTTGTTTGCTAGGAAAGAGCATTTGCTGTTTTGGTAGATATTTTCTCATGTAGCTTGTGAAAGAAGGTTGTTTTTTGTTGCTGTTATAGGTGGTTACCTTACCTTACCTTTACCTTTATGGGTGTTTTGCTATGTTAACACTAAGCTGCACTTATTATGTGCTGAAGGAAAAGAATATGTTTTTTAATTGTTATAACATTTGTAAGATACCAGTACAGTAAGTGTTTACAGTATATGAGCACATGTGTGAAGGTGTGGGTGTGTGCAGGTGTGGGTGTGTGCAGGTGTAGGTGTGTGCAGGTGTAGGTGTGTGCAGGTGTGGGTGTGTGCGGGTGTGAGCGTGTGTGCATACATGAATATATGTATGCATGAAAATGTGAGTGCAAGAGGTCAAGCTGTCAATCGTAAACATATAGTTAAAAAAAAGAAAAAGAAAAGAAAAGCAAGGAAAAAGAAAGGATAAAAAAAAAATTGAGACCATAGCAGTATATCTCATACATAACCCAACAGATTTACCATGATGCAGTTGATTATCTAAAAATTATAGAATAATACAGCTACTTCTGCCAGTCTACATGTATCAGCATGTGTGTGTGTGTGTGTGTGTGTGTGTGGTGTGTGTGTGTGTGTGCGTGCGTGCGTGCGTGCGTGCGTGCGTGCGTGCACGTGTGTGTGCATGTGTGTGTGTGTGTACACAAGAAAAGAATCATATAGAATATAGTAATCTATATACATAATCTTATTAGAATCATACACTATTACAGCTACATCTGCCAGTCTACATGGACCAACATATATGTATGCATACGTATGTGTGTGTATAAACAAGAAAAGAAGGGGTGACAGACAGACAGAGTGATGAGTGCTGTGTTGTGCTGTGTTGTGCCAGGAGCGTGAGATGAAGAAGCAGCAGCAGATCATTGAGAAGGAGCAGGAGAAAGAGAGGCGCAGACAGCACTTCCTGCTTATCAAAGCTCTGGAACAGAGGAAGAAAGAGGAAGAAAGACTGGTCAGTGAAGGAGAGACAGACAGACAGACAGAGACAGACAGAAACAGACAGAAACAGACAGACAGACAGAAACAGACAGAGATACAGAGAGAGAGAGAGTTTTAATTAATTTATTTATTCTTTTATATCAAGAACAATGGAATAAGCACTCATTTGCTTTTTTACCTGAGAGAGAGAGAGAGATTTGATTTGATTTGATTTATTCTTTTATATCGAGGATAATGGGATAAGCACTCTTGTGCTTTTTTACATCCAGTCCCCTTGTGTATGCAGTTTTGTAATTCTTGTCATCTGTTCCCACCAGCACACGATGGCCTACTCTTATGAAAAACGGAACAGGATTTAACATGTGTGCAAGATGTTCTCTGTGTGTTCACACACAGGGCCTCGGTTTATAGTCTCATCCGAAGGACTTTTGCGGAGAGTGAAGTCGGCACTGACAGATACAGAGAGATAGATAGAGAGAGACTTTTTATTTATTTATTTATTTGTTTATTTATTTATTTATTTATTTATTCTTTTATATCAAGGATAATGGAAGAAGCACTCATGTGCTTTTTTACATGTGAGAGAGAAAGAGAGAGAGTATATATGTGCGTGTTGTTGCTTCGATTTTACGTCTGTTCCCTCAAAGTGATATTAGATGAAGGGGAGGGGGGGGGGGGCACTTAAGCTGATGGGTGTGTGTGTGTGTGAGAGAGAGAGATAGACAGACAGACAGAATATAATGTGGATGTAATTATGTGTTGACTGTGATGGATGTCTTCATATGAATGTGTTCATATGGATGTGTTGATAATAATGCACATGCACACAAGTTCTTTCAAGCTCACATAACATATACTCCAGCTTTTCACATCACAAGTTGCCTGCATTTGTTCTCATCATCATTGTTTCTGACAGTTTTTGTTTTTGTTCCAGTTTTCTGTAGTTATCATCTTTTTTGTGTGTTTTGCCACAATTCATTTTTGGATTTTTTTTCTTTGTACAGGAGAGGGAAAGGCAGCGAGAGGAGAAAATACGCAAACAGAATATTGAAAGAGAGAGGAAAATGGTGAGTACAAGATAGACTGCTTGTTGGGGCAGCCCTCTCTGTCTTTCTCTGCATGGTGTGTGTGTTTGTCTGTGTTTGTTTGTGGGTGTGTGTGGGTGTGATTGTGTGGGTGTGTTTATTCATTCATTCTTTTATATAGAGGATAATAGAATAAGCACTCATGTGCTTGTTTTCATCCAGTACCCATGTGTATGCAGTTGTGTAAATATTGTCATCTGTTCCGGTGTCATCATGTGTGTTTGTGTGTGTGTGTGTTTGTATGTGTGTGCATGGCTTTGTGTGTGTGTGTGAGAGAGAGAGCAAAAGTGCGTTGTGCTGCCATTAAGCATCTGACAAGTCAGGCCCAGTGCATACGACTTTGGCAGGGGAGTGAATTGTTCTTTTGAAATCTTTCTGGAATAAAAGACAGAAGAATGAACCAAGAAGGCAGAAAATAGACAAAAAAGAGGCGACAGGAAGAAAAAGAACGAGGCACAAACAAAGAGAGGGATAGAAAAGAGGGAATTTCTGGCACAGAATTTCCAGAAGGTGGGAATGCTATTCATACTGACAAGCCTCTGGCATCTCCTCATGAGAAAATTGTATTCTGAGAGTGAAGGAAAGAAGTGTGTTGTTGTATGTGGTGTGTGATGTGGTGTTATGTGTGATGTCTTAATGTGTGTGATGTGGTGGGTTTGTTTTTTTAGAATAATTTGTGTGTGTGTGATGTTGTGTTAATGTGTGTGATGTGTTGATGTGTGTGTGATGTGTTATTGTGATGTGTTGTTATGTGTGATGTGTTGATGTATATGATGTGTTCATATGATGTGTGTGTGATGTTGTGTGTGATGTGTTGTTATGTGTGATGTGATGTGCTGTTGTGTGTGGTGTGTATGATGTGTTGAAATGTGTGATGTGTTGTGTGTGTGATGTGATGTGTTGTTATGTGTGATGTGTTGTTGTGTATGATGTGTTAATGTGTGTGTGATGTGATAATGTATATTATGTATCATGTGTGATTATGTGTTGATGTGTGTGCAGGCTCAGCGTCAGATAGAGATGCTGATTGCCAGGGAGATGAAGAAACCCATGGATGACATGGAGCTGAGGAACGGCAAGGTGAGGGTCACTCTGTGCGTGTGTGTACATGCATGTATGCACACCTGAGAGAGAGAGAGAGAGAGAGAGAGAGAGAGAGAGAGAGAGAGAGAGAGAGAGAGAGAGAGATCCTGTGTGCCTATGAAATCATGGCCTTCTTTTTTTCTTTCCTGTGCTGTGGCTTGTCACTTTAGCAAATAAAAAGATAAAAGACTGAACATTACAACACCAGTTTGCATGGGTAAACATTTCCAGACATATCTATTGTGTATTTATTTCTTCATTCAGTGATCTGTTCCTAACTTGAATGTAATATATAATCTATGTTTGTAATGTAATTACATATAATATATGTGATATGTAAGATATGTTTCTATTGTAATTACATATAATATATGTGATATGTAATATATGTTTCTATTTGTAATTACATATAATATATGTGATATGTAATATATGTTTCTATTGTAATTACATATAATATATATGATATATAATATATGTTTCTATTGTAATTACATATGATATATGTGATCTATATGTTTTTATTGTAATTACATATAATATATGTGATCTATATGTTTCTATTGTAATTACATATAATATATGTAATATATATTTCTATTGTAATTACATATATGTGATATGTAATATATGTTTCTATTGTAATTACATATAGTATATGTGATATGTAATATATGTTTCTATTGTGTATGTATTTACCTATTCATTCCCTGACCTTACCTGTGCAGCCCCTACCCAAGTTCCCCAGGTGTGCAGAGGCCAAGTTACCTGGCGCTGCTTTCTCTGACGCCCTGATGGTGGTGGAGTTTGTTCACAACTTTGCTGATGCCCTGGGGCTGGGTAAGATGCCTGCCTGCCTTCTTCAGTAATGGAATGTCCAAAGTTTTCTGAGCTTCAGAATAATGTCCTACCTCATGAATATTTGTATCCAAGATCCATGTTCACATTTTGTAATTTGTTCTCTTCGGATAAAAATATGTTATTAAAACTTAGCAAATTCATAGTTAAGAGTAAAGTTGCATAACATTAATGAAAAGGCTGACTGTGTTTCTATTTCTGTAAAATTCTGTGTATGAATGTATTCTGTTAATGCAAACTATATATGTTACAGTTGATTTTGTTGTCTGAAATCCTCCATGCCCCAAGAGGGGTCAAAGGCGAATTAAATCTTGAATCGTTTGTTGTAGTTGCTGTTGTGGGGTGTTCTTGTTGGTTTGTTTGTTTTTGCTTTTGTTTGTCTGGGTTTTGTTTGTTTTGGTTTGGTTTGTTTTCTCTTCTTTTTTTTTGAGGGGGGGGGGGGGGCATGTGGGGGAGGGGGGAGCAGAAGTTTCGGTTTTATTTTTTGTTAAGGTGTGGTTTATATGGCCATCTATCTCTACTAAAAGTCACATCAATCATCTGCTGTTCATTTTCTGTTTTCTGCATCTCTTTGGTAGTTTTGAAAAATAAGAAAATAAAGACTAAGGGCATCTGTGTTGTACTGATTTGATCCTCACTGCACTGTGCTCATTTGTATGCTTCTGTAGCCCATGGCTTGGAGATGGTTGGTTAAAAAAAAAAAGAGAATAAATGAATAAAATAAATTTTTAAAAAGGAGATGATTGGTGGCTCAGTAGTGGGCAACAGGTAGGAAAAAGGTTTTAATTAAGACACATGGAATCTGTTTGTGTTCTTTCAGATTCGGAGAGTTTGCCATCCCTGGAGGTGTTTCAAAACGGGTTGCTGAACAGGAATGAGGAGGATGTGGAGGAGGTGGTGACGCTCTACCTACACCTGCTCAGATTTGCCCTGGATGATCTGGGGGTCCCCAACCCTAAGTCTGTGAGTGACGGGGGGGGGGGGGGGGGGGGGGGGGGTTGTGGGTGTGTGTGTAGTGTGGGTGTGGGAAAGGTGTGTGTGTGTGTTGTGTGTAATTGTATGTATGAGTGGTGTGGGTGTTTGTGTGTTGTGTGTAATTGTATGTGTGGGTGTTTGTGTATGTGTTTTATTTTATTCTTTTATATCAAGGATAATGGGATAAACACTCGTGTGCTTTTTTACATCCAGTCCCTGTGTGTATGTAGTTTTGTAAATGTTGTCATCTGTTCCCACTGGCACACAATGGCCTACTCTTACAAAAAGCGGAACAGGATTTAACGTATGCAGGATGTTCTGGATTGGGGTGTGTGTGTGGGTGTGTGTTGTTTGTGTGTGGGTGTGGTTTTGTGGGTGTGTTGTGTGTGTGTTGTGTGCATTGTGTGTGTGTTTGTGGGTGTTTTTTTTGGGGGGGGGTATGGTGTGTGTGTGTGTTGTCTCTTAAATAAATTGTTTGAATGAGAGTATAAAAGAAAGAGAATACTGATGCGAGAGAGGGAGAGAGAGAGAGAGAGAGAGGAGAGAGAGAGAGAGAGAGAGAGAGAGAGGAGAGAGCAAGTACAGAAAGATTTTGATGGTTTTCTTTTTCGTTTTCTGTTCCTTGGCTAGAGCTCCAAGGTTTATCATTGGTAATATTTTTACATATGCAACAGTTTTTTTCACCATTAAGGTAGCCACGTTCTGTCTTCAGCATGTGGGGTTATGTTATTTTTTTTATTTTATGTGCAGGCCATGACGGCCCTGAACCAGAAGATCACAGACCTGGAGATCACAGACGCCACTATGTCAGAGGTCACACGCCTGTTTCTCTTCGCTCACGGGGAGAAAGAGGTGAGGGAGAGGCTCACTTAGTTCCTTTGTTCCAGGAAAGGATTTTGTTTAGTTTGGGTTTTCTGAACATTTTTTTTAGCTGAGTTTTTTTAATTCGCTCACAGTAGATGATGGTGTCTTAAGTATAACATGTAGAATGGGTTACGCTACATGTTTTGCCTAAAATTGTTTATATCATCCCATGATTGCTATCTAGAATTGTTCAGATCACACAGTGTTTATGTGCAATCCTTCAAACCATGTGATAGTCTTTGTAATGTGTTCATTTTACGCCGGTTTTTGTGTGTGCGTTGAATATCCTTATTGGATCTAATTCTTGTTTGGAACTGTTCCTAAAATACCCTGTTCTTACCTGGGAATGTTCTCAGATGAGTCAGTGGCTGGAGGAAATACCGCTGGAAGCGCTGAACGCCACCAAGAAGGCGGCCATCATGGCCTTCCTGGTCAACGAACTGCTCAGCAGTAAAAGACTGTCAGGGTAAGAGACGTCAGGGCTTTTTTCTGCTTTTTTTTTTTTGGTGCGTGTTTGGTTTTGGATTTGGTTTTGGTTTGGGTTTTTTTGTACTCAGCTTTGTGTTGTTGTTATGCAAGTGTTATGTGTGTTATATGTGTGTTTAAGACACACTTATTTCAAACCTAAGATTTTCTCCTTCTGTTTCCATCTCCAATCTGTCCCTGCCTTCAACATCTGCCTGCCAAAGTGTATAACCTTTATAAGTGTGTGTGTGTGTGTGTGTGTGCCTGTGCCTGCGTGCGTGCATGTATGTGTACATTCGAACTTAAACTATAAATTGTTATTGATTGCTTGTGTGTTGTACTTTGATTTGTTTTGACAAGATATAGTGCTATATAAATTCCATGTACTATTATTATTATTATTGTGTGTTAATGTGTGTTGTGTGTGTGCAGGGAGATCGAGCGAACACTGGAAGCCATCAACACACTGCGCAGAGACAAGTGGATAGTGGAGGGAAAACTTCGCAAGTAAGACAGTCTGTTTTTGTTATTATAGTGTGTGTGTGTGTGTGTGTGTGTGTGTGTGTGTGTGTGTGTGTGTGTGTGTGTGTGTGTGTGTGTGTGTGTGCAAGAGTGGGATGAATTATTGTAATATACAGCATACTACCAAAGGAGAAGTATGTTTGGACACTGTGTGTGATGTATGTGTGTGTTTTTATGCAAATTTGAAAGTATGCGCTCATTTCTATGAGAAGTGA
The DNA here is from genome assembly GCA_030674155.1 of Stramonita haemastoma. Lineage (NCBI taxonomy): Eukaryota > Metazoa > Mollusca > Gastropoda > Neogastropoda > Muricidae > Stramonita > Stramonita haemastoma. The sequence goes on along the minus strand of CM060338.1, from coordinate 43,409,303 downwards.
TGTCAAGTTTTATTGCTTCATTTATGAATGTAGACATATGTACTTGTGTTTGTGAACTAGTTTGATGCACTCATGTCCATACACTTACAGATATACGCTCTTATACAGACTTGCACACACACACACACACACACACACACACACACACACACACACACACACACACACACACACACTATCACCCCTCAACAACACTTCTCATCACCAACTTAACAGCTTTCAAACAAACAGAAATCAAATCAGGACAACCACAGAGACAAATCCAACATCACTCACTCAGTCAAGAGTGCTAAATTCAGCACGCTCTTTCCTTTTTCCTAGTCCCAAGTGTGTTGTATAGGTTGTATAGGTTGCTTGTGTGCTGTATAGGTCAAATGCAAGCGCTTTGATTTGTTTTTACAAGATATAGCGCTATATAAATTCCATGTATTATTATTTATTAAGTGTGGTCAATTCTTGCTATAAACAGCACCAGCTGGTCCCACCTAGGCTCCATCCCTAAATCGGAAATATCCGCTGGGATGTTAATTTAATAACAACAACCCCACCACCACCCTAGGCTGGAATGGGAGGGGTTAATTAGCAGCACACAGCTGTCAGTTTCCCCCACTTTCAGCTCCTCTCAGGAGCTGATTATTCCATCCCAGCCCAGCCTAGCTGTGACCCTGCTGGTGCTATTTATTAACAGCAGGAGCTGACCACACATGGACTAGGTAAAAGGAAGGAGCATGCTGAATTTAGCACTCTTGACTAGGCCCTACTGAGTGATGTTGGATTTGTGCACTGTGAGCAGAGACGAGTTGAAAGTGGGGGAAACTGACTGACACCTGTGATAACGGACATCTTCAAGCGCTTTGATTTGTTTTTGCAAGATATAGCGCTATATGAATTCCATGTATTATTATTTATTATTATTTCAGGCTGCGTACGGTGCGAGCACGCAAATACCTGAAGCTGGAGCTGATGGGGTCGACGCCCCAGACGGTGACCGATGAAGACAGCATGACCAACACCACCACAGCCTCCAGCAAGGCAGTCAGCGATGAGGAGGAGGAGAAGGAGGAAGAGGAGGAGGAGAAGGAGGAGGAGGAGGAGATGGAGAGCTTCGACGATAACAGCACCACCGGAAACCGATCGGAAGATGTGCGTTTGCTATTTGTGTGGATTGGTTTTCTGGGTTTTTTTGGTTTTCTGGGTTTTTTTTATAGATTTTGTGTGTAGAGAAATTGGGAAGAATTTACGGTAACTCTCCTATCTCTATCTATCTTTGTACCTATCTTTCTTTCTATCTATCTATTTATCTATCTATCTATCTATCTGTTTATCTGTCTGTCTGTCTGTCTGTCTGTATGTCTGTCTGTCCCTTAGTCTGGCAACAGTGGGGGCACCCCTGAAGACTTGACAATCAGTTCCCTCCATTCCTCTCTCAGAGAGAGGAGAACTCTCCTATATGTATTTTTTCCCCACAGTTTTGACTAGGTTACTGTTAACAACATGGACGTATTCTACTGTTTGTGCTGTGGTTGTTTCTTTGCCTGTCACACACATGTTTAGATGACTAGCCTTGTTTTTCTTTCACACTTTCTCAGACACGAATACGCTGATTCATTCATAGACATGCTACAAGTACATCATGCACACTTTCTCACTGACGACATCCTCCTCTGTGTGCTCACATACTTACATGCATTCTCAAACAAATGCATACACTCTGTCACTCTTGCTAGGACTTCATGTACACACACGAACAATAATGCAAGCGTATGAATACACATACAATATCAGGAATATGTGCCTTTGTTCATGTCTTGATTTTCTTTTTAACATGTTTGCGAAAAGCTATGCAGTAGGCTTACACAAGTGTTAGTGTGTGCTCTGAAACTTTTTTTTTTAAGCATTAATTGATTGCTGATGCAGTGATTCTGTTTTACATTTCTTTTTGCCTTTTCAGGAAGATGAAGGGCTCTCTAAAGAAGAAATGGACAAAAAAATTGATAAACTCTGCAAGGTAAGTACTGATATTCAGAGTACATATTAAGGCAAGGGTACAGTGTTTGCCATGACCGCCACAAGAATCATTTGACGAAACAAAAATGATAACATTTGACAAAACCTGATAGCTTTGATAGATTTTTACTGCACCGAACACTGACAATCATCAGCATGCAAAGCTTGACAAGAGTTATTGAGGAAGACAAGATGACTGAAAGACATAGTTTCAGGATGCCTTCATTGAAACAGAAGGGGAGATGACTCTTGGCTGAGCCTGTGGAAGTAAAGTGTTTATAACAGGCTGTGTGGTATCACTGGGATATTCACTCCATAGTGGCCAGAACAGCAGTTTGTGTGTTCTTTAGCCTTGCTGATTTGTTGCTTTTTTTACCACCTTTTTTTTTCCTGCTGTTGTTGTTCCTCTGCTACAGCTCCAAGGTTCACCAATGGTGAGATTTTGGATATGCAACCATTTCTTTTTTTACCCCCACCATTTAGGTAGCCACATTCTGTCTTTGGGAATGCCTTATTTCTTTCTTTGTTCTTTAAATTCTAAACCATAGCAGTAGCTGTTTTACAAGATCTCAAAAATGAATCATTGGGGTTGTTTTTTGGGGGGGCGGGGGGGGGGGGGGTTGTTGTTGTTTTTTTAAAATGAATCATTGTTTGTCAGTTCACCATCATTTGCCGTTAATCATCATTTGCAGTAACTAAACCATTCACAATTCATCCTCGTTAACAACAACTCACCTGTTGACAACAACAACTCACCTGTTGACAACAACAACTCACCTGTTGACGATGACCCCTCTCTCACACCTGTTTCAGCAACACAACTCCTTCGACTCCAAAGTGGCGGACGTCAGCAAACAGCTGCGGGGCACCTGCCTGGGCCAGGACCGCTACAAGCGATTCTACTGGATCCTGCCCTACGCAGGCGGCGTCTTCGTGGAGGGCATCGAATCCGGAGACACCGAGGCCTTGCCCTACGAAGCCGAGCTGCTGGAGAAGCAGAAAGCCAGGGAGGAGGAGGAGGAGAAGAGGAAGGTGGCTGAGGCAGAGGCTGCAGCAGCAGCAGCAGCGGTGAAGGTGGAGAAGGTAGAGGGGGAGGGGGCGCAGACATCAACACAGGAGAGCGACAACGCGAAAGACGCAGGGGAGGAGGAGGGAAAAGTCACCTCTGTCAAACCCGAAACGGACCAATCCATGAAAGAGGGAGTTGTGGTCAGCAGGACAGAAGTTACCCAGTGGTCATCATTCCAGAGGGGCAGGAAGCGGATGCGTGTGTGAAGGAGGTCAAGGTCATGACCTTTGTGCCGGGAGAGGGCGAGGTCGTTCCCGAAGAGAGGCAGGGAAGGGTGAGCGGCTCCACACAGGAGGAGAAGAACTGCATGGAGGTTGTGCTGACAACCAGCACAGGAGTTCAGGCAGTAGTGCAAGAGAGTGGAACAACCATGGAGTACATCACCACCACTATGCCCCCCCTCTATGAAGTGGTGAAGAAGAGCAGTGCTGCTAATCCTCCTGGCCCCAGCTCTTCTTCACACACGGAGCCCATCTTGTGCAAGCTGAACGACTTGTTCCGCCTGCCACAACTGGGCCTCTCCCCCCCCAAACCTGCCCCCCCCCTCCAGCCCCAAATGGGTCTGTCCCCCTCCAAACCTGCCCCCCCCCTCCAGCCCCAAGTGGGTCTGTCCCCCCCCAAACCTGCCCCCCCCCTCCAGCCCCAACTGGTATCACCTCGCCTGGAGGACGGTGCTGGAAAAACAGCAGTGACTCTCGCCTCCCCTGCTGCAGTGTCGTCCAGTTCTGCATTGTCATCATCGTCATTGTTGTTGTCGCCATCGTCGTCGTCCATGCCGTCAGCTGTGACGTTGACGATGTCGCCGCTGTCGTCAGTGTTGACTGTCACCACAGCCACCACCATGGCCTCCACGCCATCCTACCCCTCCCCGCTGTTGACGTTATCGTCGTCATCGGCATCATCGACGCTGTCGTCACTGGCGGCAGCAGCGGCCACGGGGTCGTGTGATGCGACCCCTCTGGGACCGTTAATGGCGTCGCCCTCAGCGGGGCAAAGCTTGTCCGCCCCCTCCTCCTCCACCCCCCTCCTCTCCTCCTCCACCCCTGTCTCCACTCCCCTGTCTGTGTCTGTGGCCGACAGTCTCTCCAAGGTTCTGCCTGTGTCCTCAGTGCTCTCCCCTCTCAAGGCCTCCAAATCCTTGCTGACGGTGTCTCTGCTCAGTCCCGAGTTTTCCACGGCGGCCATCTTGACTAAGTCAGGGGGAGCGCACTCTCCCAATCCCCCGGCCCCCACCCCCACGTCCACCAAGCCTTGTCTGTTGTCGTCGCCGACATCGCCGTCGACAGTGAGAAAAAACGGTGTCGTCAGTGGCGACGCCAGTGTTGACCTCTACCCCCCTGTCCCTGTTGGCAGCAATGTCCAAAGCCACGACCTTGACCCCCTCTTCAGGCTCTGCCGCCCCCGCCCCTGTTTCCGCTGAAAACGGACTGTTGTTGCAGCCGTCATCCACACCACTTGTGTCATCGTCGTCATCGTCATTATCACTTTTGTCGTCATCGTCGCGCACTGTGTCTCTGCTGAACAGCACGCCCGTCACCTCACCCATTCCGTCTGTCTCCTCCTCGTCATTGTCATTGTCAGCGATGAAAGACAAAAAGTCCAACTTTGTCAGCATCGACGCTCTGCTCAAGAAGGACCCCCAGAGTTCACCGTCACCGTCACCCTCCTCCACCACCACCACCACCCCCACCACCTCCATCACAGCGTCTGTCTCCACCTCCACCCCCCTCTCCTCCTCCTCCTCCAGTGGCGGTGGTGGTGGCAGCAGCGGCAACAACAACAAACATTTCCTGAACCCCAGCCTGTTCCCCCCCTCCCCGCTGGTGACTGACCATCATCTCAAGAGCTACGTGGACATTCTGGACCAGAAGCCCTGGTTCAGCATCCTTCCCAGGATTCCCTGCGACGAGGTCGGCCTGACCTTGCCCAAGGTCGCGGCGGCCACGAGCGCGTCTGTGCCAGGGTTGGGCTTGTTGTCGTCGGACAACATTGCATCTGCGTCGTTGTCGTTGTTGTCGCTGCTTCCCATGCAGCACCAAGTTCTGCAGGAGCAGAAGACGATGACGTCGACGTCGTCCTCATCTCCATCAGTGACCCAGCCCCACTCCTCCCCCGCCAACACACAGACGGAATCTCAGAGCAAGTCTCTGCTGGAACTGACCTCGGCATTCCAAGCGCACCTGTCCCAGTCAGGGCTGGAGGACGTTTCCATGACGGTGTCCACGGCAACCAACACCTCTGACCTCTCGCTGTGTACCGACGCCTTCAAGGTGCCGGCCCCTCCGTGTGATGCCGCGTCGTACCTGTCCACGGCGGAGATCCTGCTGGACTTTGACCCCACCGCCCAGCTCATGAAGATCCAGGGGGAGTGCCTGCCTGTGCCCCTCAGTGAGTTCCGCATTCTGTGGGGGTTGGTTTTGGGGAGGGGGTTGATGTTGTGGGGGGTTTTATTGGGGTTTTTTATGTCTTTTTTATAATTTTTTTAATGTTTTGGTGGGTTTTTTTTATATATAATTCTTGTATGTTTTGGTGTCTTTTTTAATATTTTGGTGTGTTTTTTTGGGGGGGGAGGGGGGGGGGGATGTTGTGGTGTCTGTGATGGTTGCCTACGCTGCTGTCATGTAACAGTTGCTGTCATGTAACAGTGTGCTCAGAAATGTTTTAAACTATTCTTTTTCTTTTCTTTCTTTTTTTTTCTTTTTTTTTTGGGGGGGGGATGTTGTGGTTGTCTATGTCTGTTGCCCTAGGCTGCTGTCACGTAACGGTTTGCTAAGAAATGTTTTAAATGTCTTTTTTTTTGTTGTTTTTTTTTTAATCTCAGCTTCCTTTCATTTTTCTCATAAAAGTATGTTTACCAGGGCTGAAATTGCCCAACTCATGCCGGATTCCCAATCCATGTGATTCTGAGGATGTGAGTAGAATCATTGCCACAGAGCTGTTCTGTACAGAATTTCTTTTTTCTCAGAGGTAATACTGGTTCTGATTGCTTTTTCCTACATGTCTTTGGGGCGAGACTGAAGTCATACCCAAGTCCTCTTCTCTCATTACATCTTGAACAACAGACGCTATAGCCAAGAGGTTAAAACCGTTCATTTTCAGTCCGATGGGCTCATCAAGTCATGGGTTTGAATCTCGACAGTGAATTAAGGGTGGGGATTTTATCCTCTTCCAGGCCAGCTTTGAGTGCAGACCTGCCAGTGCCTTAATTCCTTTTGTGTATAACGTGCTGGGTTGTTTAAAAAAAAAAATTCGTTTTTTGTTTAAGGCTTTTTTTAAAATCAGAATTCCAGTTTGAAGTGAATGGTGACAGAGGAAAAATGAACTTGTTAGCTGATCTGTTGGGTCTTTTATTTATTTATTTTTTTTATCTGCTGGATTTGTTTGGTGATCATTTCTGTGGATGAGAGTGCCCAGTGTCATTTTTCTTTCTTTTTTAAACTTCAAATTTTGTTTGAAATGGAGTTTCAAGACCAGAATAATTCTCTTGACTTTTTTCCGTTCACGTGTAGTGCTGTTTAAGAATGAGAAATGTTTACTTGAAGTATGTAGAATGAGGGATTGTTGTAATTAGTTTTTTCTGTCGTTGCTTCCTTTAATGTGATGGACAACATTTGATCATGTATGGGTTTTTTTTTATCTTTATCTTTGTTTCTCACTATCCTCCCCCTTGTCATAGTCATACACATCATAGTCATACACATCACCATCATAGTCATAATCATACACATCATAGTCATACACATCACCATCATAGTCATACACATCACCATCATAGTCATACACATCACCATCATAGTCATACACATCATAGTCATACACATCACCATCATAGTCATAATCATACACATCATAGTCATACACATCACCATCATAGTCATACACATCACCATCATAGTCATACACATCACCATCATAGTCATACACATCATAGTCATACACATCACCATCATAGTCATACACATCACCATCATAGTCATACACATCATAGTCATAGTCATACACATCATAGTCATACACATCACCATCATAGTCATACACATCACCATCATAGTCATACACATCACCATCATAGTCATACACATCACCATCATAGTCATACACATCATAGTCATAGTCATACACATCACCATCATAGTCATACACATCATAGTCATACACATCACCATCATAGTCATACACATCACCATCATAGTCATACACATCACCATCATAGTCATACACATCATAGTCATACACATCATAGTCATACACATCATAGTCATACACATAGTCATACTCATAGTCATACACATCATAATCACAGTCGCACACATAACACACCCCATAGTCACACACATAACACACCCCATAGTCACACACATAACACACCTCATAGTCACACACATAACACACCTCATAGTCACACATCATCATAGTCACACACATCATAATCATCACTGTCATATTCACACACACATGTTGGTGTTTCTGTCCCTGCAGACAAGCAGCGAGGATGGTGGAAGATTGAAGATGCTCTTCAGGTGCGGCAGTTGTACGGCAGTTTGTTGAATCGTGGCATCAGGGAGAAAAACCTGTCCTACATGCTGCGTAAACACATCGAGTTCGTCTGCACCCAGCTCTGCAAAGTCGACACAGGTAAACACACACAGGATGATGATAGTTTTGGTTTGTGCTGTTTTTTGTTGTTGTTGTGTGTGTGTGTGGGGGGGGGGGGGGGGTGGAGTGTGTTGTGTGTTTGTGTGTGTGTGGTGTGTGTATTTTGTGTGTGTGTGTATTTGAGTGTGTATGTGTGTGTGTAGGGGGGGGGTGAGTGAGTGTGTGTGTTGTGTGTGTGTGTGTGTGTGCTTGCTTGTGTTTCTGTGTGTGTGTGTATTATGTGTGTGTGTGTGTGCTTGTGTTTCTCTGTGTGTGTGTGTGTGTGTGTGTGTGTGTGTGTGTGTGTGTGCTTGTGTTTCTGTGTGTGTGTGTGTGGTTTGTGTGTGTGTGTGTGTGTGTGTGTGTGTGTGTGTGTGTGTGTGTGTGTGTGTGTGTGTGTGTGTGTGTGTGCATGCATACAAAACAATGCAGAGTATGTTCATTTTTTTCTTGTGAATTTCAAGGAGTCTGTGAGTTTTTAATTGAACAAAAGTATAAAATAGAAATATGGGATTAAAAAATGCACCAATATGTTATCCTCGTATAGCTTTCCTTCCCTTTATGAACTTAAAAAATAAAATGTGATTTACCTGTATCCAGAGATTTTGAATTGTAGGTAAGACCCACACAAACACGCAGTGAACACAGAATCATGGTATCGTATTCACGTGACTAGACTCAAGGTAGTATTGACTATATGCAGTCTTGCTATAAACTGACTCTTGATCAAGTCATCAAACAAGAGAAAGTAAAGACACTGTACTCAAAAAATATTTTGACTTGTAGTTTTTATGCCTAGTGTTAACGAGATCCTTAGGCAATGGAATAGCTCAGTGGTCAGAGCACTCGCTCTCCCCAAGTTAAATTAAGATTAAAGCAGTGATGAGCGTGGTTACCTTGTGAATGGGTGACTGTTTGTGCACATTGGCTTCAGTACAGTCCTCCAGTTCACCCAGCTGTGAATAGGTACCTGCCCTCTTTAGGGTCAGTGAAGGTAAAGCAGCAAGAAAGAGAAGATGGGCGCCTCCCTCAATATGCTGGCCCCTAGAGAAGCTGAGGTCTCTGATGTCTCACTTCCCAACCACCGCATAGGTTATGGGACACCTTTTACCTTTACAAATGAGGTCCTCAAGCTACTTTTGTGCTTGCAACAGGCAAAACAACTCTTGTACCAGCCAAAAAAAACAACTCTTGTACTTGCACCAGCCAAAAAAAACAACTCTTGTACTTGCACCAGCCAAAAAAAACAACTCTTGTACTTGTACCAGCCAAAAAAAACAACTCTTGTACTTGCACCAGCCAAAATAAACAACTCTTGTACTTGCACCAGCCAAAATAAACAACTCTTGTACTTGCACCAGCCAAAATAAACAACTCTTGTACTTGTACCAGCCAAAATAAAAAAACTCTTATACTTGCACCAGCCAAAATAAACAACTCTTGTACTTGCACCAGCCAAAATATACAACTCTTGACTTGCACCAGCCAAAATAAACAACTCTTATACTTGCACCAGCCAAAATAAACAACTCTTATACTTGCACCAGGCAAAATAAACAACTCTTGTACTTGCACCAGGCAAAAAATCATCAAACAACTCTTGTGCATGCACCAACCAAATTAATCAACTGTTGTCCTTGCCCCAGGCAAGCTGATCAAGCTGGAGAAGAAGGAGGAGGGGGAGGCAGCAGCCGTGCCCCCACCTCCCCCCATGCTGCTACAGCAGCAGCAGCAGGAAGAGGCAGAGAACAGCCCCCAGCCCTGTGAACCCTCCTCCTCCTCAGGAAGCCTCATGGTCACCAAGGCAACCGAAACAGAGGACCCCCGCTTCCTGGTCAAACAGGAAATCAAAACAGAGTCTGACGAAACCTCTGAACCCACGACCTTGGAGGTCAAGGACCAGAATCCTCCGGTCAAGGAAGAGGAGAGGGGGGAGGAGGAGAAAGGGGAGGAGGAGGAGAGGGAGGAGAAGAAGGAGAAAGAGGAGGAGGAAGAGGAGGTGGATGACGCTATCCCGAAAGAGGCGGAGGACAGTTGGAGTGTGCGTGTGGCGTTTGAGGTGGAGATGGCTTGTCTGGAGGATGTGGAGGCATTGGAGGATCGCATCTTCAACGCCAGTCTGCAGGTCAAGGTCAGTCAGTCCCTCCCCTTTCTCTCTGTCTCTTTTCTGTCTTTTGGGGGATTTTTTTTTTGATTTGGGTGTTTTTTTCTTTTTCTTTTTTTGTTCTCTATTCTGCATACATTTTTCTGCTGTTGTTAAGCGCTTAGCGCTTATAATGTTAATGAGATTAGGGGTTCAAATTTTTTATTATTTTTTAAAATCTTTTTTATGATTTGCTTTTTTGTGATCAGGAAGAGTGTGTGTAGAATCAAGATACGCTAAAAAGAAAAATCCCAGGCATTGATTGTGATAGCTGATGGAGTAGCAAGAGAGAGAGGAGGGGGGTAGGTTTTAAACAAATGCATAATCAAAGGGGGAGAGATCTTGCTCTAGGTAGAGAGAGAGAGTTTTAGACTCCACAAAGGGGGAGAGGTCATGCTTCAGGGAAAGAGCTCTTTCCTTGTAAAAGTGGTTTGAACATATTGAAAACAAAGCGAAAGGCTTGTGAACTTGTCACAGGAATGCAGAGAAAGTCCCGCCTGATTTTTCATTCAGGTGTATTATTTTCTTTCTCTCTTTCTGTAATTGTTGACAGCATGTTAAATAAATAAATAGCCAAGAAAACTTTGTTACATTTAAGTATGCAACTTCTGTACTTGAAGGATGCCAAAGAGTGAGCAGATTATTAATTATGGAGATAATACAGCGCGGTTAGGGAGGAAGTGGGGAGGGGGGGGAGGTGTGAGGAATTCAGAGGTCTGTAGGTTAAGAAAGGAAGTAAACCTTTTTTTTTTATATTGAGGATAATGGAATAAGCACTCATGTGCTTTTTTTATCCAGTCCCCGACTGTATGCAGTTTTGTAAATTTTGTCATCTGTTCCCATACACGTGATGAAGTGACCATAGACACAGAATATCAGAATGGGATCCTGTCAGTTATGAATCAGATCCCTGGTGTTACCTGTGCACAGGTGTGGAAGCTTACAAACAGAATATCAGAATGGGATCCTGTCAGTTATGAATCAGACCCTTTGTCTTACCTGTGCCCAGGTGTGGAAGCTGCCCCAGCGAGCCAGCGAGGATCCAGAGATCCGCATGGTGGACCGCACAGTGTCAGATCCCCAACCGCCAAACTTCTACCCCATGGACGTCGCACGCCAACGACTGCTGCTGCTGGAGGGCAACATCGAGCGACGCTACCTCAAACCCCCCCTCATCCGCAAGTAAGTGCAGCACACACACACCACAGAGCGAACAGCCAGCATAACTCAGTCCAGGGGCCAGGGTATAGCGCTAAAGTTAGTGTGCCCCTTTCTTTTACCAAGTCCGAGTGCGGTCAGTTTCTGCTATAAACAGCACCTCAAACCCCCCTCATCCGCAAGTGAATGCAGCACACGCATCTCTGAATACAACTGTGCTTTTGTCTCCTCACGGCTTTTGCTTTCATTCCTCTGAATGTGGTCAGAGCTCTTGCTTCCCCAAGCTAAGGTTAACCCTTACAGCACTGAGTATCTGCTGACAATTACTTCCCCTATCCTGAATTTCTGCCCCGGCACTCTCCCCTTCAGTCCTGTCATCTGATTTCCCGGTGATAACGGTGCCAGAGGAGGGTTTGTTTATGGTGATCCGTCATGCGGCTAACTGGCATCATAGGGACTCTGGAAAGTAGTTTTGATACGGCAAACACTGCTTCTCCTTTTTCACGAGCTTGTTTATAAAGCTTTGTGTGTGTATGTAAAATTTACCAAGGTACCCATTTTGCACTCTTCTGCTCCTCAGAAACCCAGGAATTTAAGGAAAATTTGGTTGCGCCGGTTTTCCTCCTTACAGGACTGAAGGGCAGCAGAAAGCTGAGCCGGAAAACAGGCTTGCCGTATTGAAAGGGTTAAGCAGTGTCGAGCCTCTGTGTGTGTGGTGTGTGTTTATTTATTTATTCTTTTATATCAAGGATAATGAAATAAGTATTCATGTGCTTTTTTACATCCAGTCCTTGTGTGTATGCAGTTTTGTAAATCTTGTCATCTGTTCCCACTGGCACACAATGTCCTACTCTTATAAAAAGCAGAACAGGATTTAACCTGTGTGCAAGATGTTCTGCGTGCGTTCACACACGGGGCCTTAGTTTATAGTCTCATCCGAAGGACTTTAGGGGAGAGTGGAGTCAGCACTGATGTTAACTCCAGGGGAAAAATCCCCTCAAACGGGAATCGAACCTGGGTCATCAAATTGCAAGTTCAGTGTTCTGACCACTAGGCTATCACGTCTCGTGTTGGTGTGTGTGTGTGTGCGCTCATGCTTGTGTGTGTGGTATATGTGTGTGTGTAAGCACGGTCATTGGGGAGTGAGATATCACCTTCTTCTCTGTGTGCATAGTGGGTAAAACACCCCCTGTAAATCTGTGTTGTTGTTTTCAGTGGGTAAAACACCCCCTGTAAATCTGTGTTGTTGTTTTCAGTGGGTAAAACACCCCCTGTAAATCTGTGTTGTTGTTTTCAGTGTTCAGCTCAACCTGGCCACGCTGGGCACAGAGCGATCGTCAGAATCCAGATCTGCCGAGAAAACGTCCAGCGAAGGCAAGGCCCACGACGAGGACGAAGAGGAGACAACCGCCACAGGCAGCAGCAGAGAGTTGCCTCCCCTGGAAATGAGCGCGGATATTCCGCCCGGTTTGATGTTGTGGCGTCGTGCGGTGCACACGGCTCGAACCCCGGCCCAGCTGAACCTGTGCACACAGCTGCTGGGCAACTCTATTGCCTGGGAAAAGTCCATCATGAAAGTGGTGAGTGTGGGTGTTGTTGTTGTTGTTGCTTCGATTCTACATCTGTTCACTCAAAGTGATATTAGACGATGGGAAGGGGAGGGTCTAGTATGTTGATGGATGTGTGCAGTAAAATGGGTGTCTTTTTCTTAATAATGTATACAGTACACAGATTTGGGCTACACAGTGATAACAACAAGTAAATACATAACAATGTGTGTGTGTCTGTGGGGGTGGGGGAGTGTGTGTGTGTGGTGTATGTGAGTGTGTGGCATCAGTATGGACATGAGGGGATGTCCTTTGACACTGTGTTCTGTGCTGTCCTGTGTTGTGTTGTACTGTGTTGTGATGTGCTGTGTTTGTGACATGTTGTACTGTGATGTATTATCTTTGTGCTGTCCTGTGTTGTTCTGTGATGTGATGTGATGTGTTTTTAATGTGTTTCACTGTGTTTGTGCTGTTAGCACACAGGTCAAACTGGCTTAGAGTCTCCTCTGAAAGACGACATTCAGTTCGATTTTCTCATCAAACTGGCAAGAAAGAGCAAGGCTGGGCATTTAACCCAGAACCTCAGAGTTTACTTGTTAGGCAGGTGATTGTCTGAACCATACTTCCTTGTGTGTAGTAATTGTGGTAATTGTGGTTGTTGTGGTGTGTGCAGACATGTCAGATCTGCATGAAGGACGACAACGAGGCAGAGCTGCTGCTGTGTGACGGTTGTGACAAGGGATACCACACCTACTGCTTCAAGGTGAGCCCTGCTGCTGTCTGCTCTGCTGGATGGTGTGTGTGTGTGTGTGTGTGCGTGCGTGTGTTTGATTGTGTGTGTGGGTTTTTTTTTGTTTTGTTTTTTATTCTTTTATATCAAGGATAATGGAATAAGCACTCTTGTGCTTTTTTACATCCAGTCCCCGTGTGTATGCAGTTTTGTAAATGTCATCTGTTCCCACCAGCACATGATGGCCTTCTCTTGTGAAAAGCAGAACAGGATTTAACGTGTGCGCAAAATGTTCTGCATGCGTTCGCACACGGGACCTCGGTTTATAGTCTCATCCGAAGGACTTTGAGAGAGAGAGAGAGAATGGGTGTTGTTTTGCTAAAAAAAAAAATTTTTTTAATGTAAAGGCAAAAAATGGGGAGGGGCTGGGGGGGGGGGGGCTTGTACATGCTCGTATGTTTATGGTTGCGTGTGTGTGTGTGTGTAGGTTTTTTTCTTTCTGTGTTTGTATTATACATGTATGTATGTGCATTGTTTCATCATGGCCTCAGCTCAGCTAAGTGGTGTGTGATCTGTGTGTGTGTGTGTGTGTGTGTGTGTGTGTGTGTGTGTGTGTGTGTGTGTGTGGTGTGTGTGTGTGTGTGGTGTGTGTGTGTGTGTCTGTGTCTGTGTCTGTGTCTGTGTCTGTGTCTGTGTGTGTGTGTGTGTGTGTGTACATTCGAATTTGCTATTTTCTAAAACTATTAATTGTTGTTGATTGCTTGTGTGTTTTATTTGTCAAATGCAAGCGCTTTGACTTGTTTTTGCAAGATATAGCACTATATAAATTCCATGTATTATTATTATTATTATTATTATTATTATTATTATTATTATTATTATATTATTATCATTATTATTATCTGTGTGCAGCCCAAGATGGACAATATCCCTGATGGAGACTGGTACTGCTATGAGTGTGTGTCAAAGGTGAGAGACAGGTGCTATGAGCGTGTGTCAAAGGTGAGAGACAGGTGCTATGAGCGTGTGTCAAAGGTGAGAGACAGGTGCTATGAGCGTGTGTCAAAGGTGAGAGACAGGTGCTGTGAGTGTGTGTCAAAGGTGAGAGACAGGTGCTATGAGTGTGTGTCAAAGGTGAGAGACAGGTGCTATGAGTGTGTGTCTAAGGTGAGAGACAGGTGCTATGAGTGTGTGTCAAAGGTGAGAGACAGGTGCTATGAGTGTGTGTCAAAGGTGAGAGACAGGTGCTATGAGTGTGTGTCAAAGGTGAGAGACAGGTGCTATGAGTGTGTGTCAAAGGTGAGAGACAGGTGCTATGAGTGTGTGTCAAAGGTGAGAACTTTTCTCTCTGGTGTAAGAGGTAGGCTGTTCATCTGTGTGCACACAGCAACAGAACTCTGTGTGTGTGTGGTGTGTGTGTGTTTTTTTGTGTGTGTGTTTGTGTGTGTGTGTGTGTGTGTGTGTGTGTGTGTGTGTGTGTGTGTGTGTGTGTGGCTGTGCCTCTGAGTTTGTTTCTAAGTGCACTGTATGTGTTATCTATGTATGTATGTCTCACAGTAAACATTCATACCACATGCAGTGAGTGGTTGTAGTGACGTATATGTCTGCATGTGGTAAATATTCTGAATGCTTTATTAAAGTGTACAGAGTAGAGACTTTTTTTTATATAATATTCACCTGACAATCATTACTCAGGGTCCTGAACTTAACATTTGGTATGGTGAAGAACTGAGAAAAAGCAAAGATGACCCAGTTGTCTGCCCTTGATACACACCAAATAACGCAGATGATCCGTGGTTCAGAGAGTTGCATAAGTTGATGGAGGTCATATCAAGACTTTTATTTAAAAATAAAAGTGTTAGAAAGAAAACAAGGCTATAATATATTTTTGCCCTTGAATGTAGGTAGTAAAGCATATCTGCAGTTAAAGTATGCTGTGTTGGCGTGGTTATGGTGACATGTTGTTGTTGATTTCTGCAGGTATTAAAAGCAAGTAAAGTAAAGTATGCTGTGATGTGGTGACATTTGTTTGTTGATTTCTGCAGGTGAGCGGAAAGTCTCACTGCATCGTGTGTGGAGGACAGGGGGGGAAGATGGTGGAGTGTGAGAGGTGTCCCCGCGCCATCCATACGGACTGCCTGGACCCCCCTCTGCCCAGGTGAGTCACTGTCACACCTGTCACACCTGTTAGCGTTGCATTGTTTCAGTGCAAAAACACCCCCCTCTACCCAGGTCAGTCACTGTCACACCTGTTAGTGTTAGTGCTGCTGTGTTACATTCTTTCATCTGCTAAAACAACAAATTAAGCTTTCTTGACAAACTCTCAGTGCAAAAACACCCCCCTCTGCCTTAGTCAGTCACTGCCATACCTGTTGTTGTTAGTGTTGTTGTTGTGATACACTCTTTCATCTGCTAAAAACAAATAAAAGCATTCTTGACAAACTCCCGCAAAGACAAATGTTGGCTGAAATATATAAGCGCAGGCTGAGATACGTTGATCATGCAGACACAAACACATAGACAAATCTGACGATGACATTTTTCCAAGGCAAGGTTGAAGGCAGAAGGAAAAGAGGCAGACCACCAACATCCTACATTGCCAACATCACTGAGATCAGTGGTCTGGGAGGACTACAGGAGATGGTAGAACTCAGCAGAGACAGAGAGAGATGGCGAACTCTGGTCACACTGCATGGAACTCTTACGGATGATAGTGGCAAAAGAGACAGTTGAATTGTTATGTGCCAGATATTTGAAAAACCAGAGGGTTTGTTCTGTGACTGTGGTGTAGGTTGTAAGAAACAGTTTTTGTTGAGTTAGCTGGCTCTATGATTGATTACACATCTGTACTGGATAGCTGTACGTATCCTACAGTTGGTCAGTGAGTGAATCCATTCTAGAAATGAGCTCATTTTGGAAAATTTCCCTCCTAGTTCTGTGTACAGTTTTAGAATTTATGTTTGGTTTCACTGGGGAAAAAAAGTTGTTTTATTTCACTTTGCTTATTATACTTCTATAATTGTCAAAATTATTCTTGTTGAATTCATGGAGTAGTTGTTCTGATACAAATACTTAAAGCACACACACCACATGCACACACACACGCACGCAAGCACACACGCACACACACACACACACACACACACACACACACACACACACACACACACTGTGTATTGTTTCTGCATTATGCCAGGACCATTGATTTTTTTTCTAAAGATTACTAGGACAGTAAAATGGAGCACAGTTTAGTTCATTGGTGTGTTCCATTACATGTCATTACACATCTGTCATTGCACACACATCTGTCATTACACATTAACGTGTTCTGTTCTGCTTTATTTCAGGATGCCAAAGAAGTGGCAGTGTGCAATATGTATTCAAACAAAGGTGAGATACAAGTGACCTTTTATTTGTATTGGAACTTTTTTTTTTAATCAGGAAACTCCCATAAGTGATTTGATTTGTTTGCTTTACATCATTCATCGATGTACAGATTCCAAATTATTATTATCATCTTTATTTGATGCTGACTTTATTGATTATTTGTGAATATTTGTCACTATGGTTAATGAGATGCCATGTAGATCACTTTGAAGAACTTTCACATATCTAGTTCATATATCAATAATCATTTATATGATTAAACTCATTGGACTGTGTTGTTATGACTGGATTAATACATTGTTTACACTGGGTTTGATATTTTGGAGGTTTCTTCCAAATCAAGAAATCTGAAAGGTTTCATTTTTGCTTGATTGAATTAGAATTGATATGATTGTGTGTGTGTGTGTGTGTGTGTGTGTGTGTGTGTGTGTGTGTGTGTGTGTGTGTGTGTGTGTGTGTGTGTGTGTGTGTGTGTGCGTGCGTGCGTACGTGCGTGCGTGTGTGTGTAAGTATGTGTAAGTGTGTGTGTGTGCATGTATATGTGTGTGTGTGAGTGTGCGTGCATGCGTGTGTGCTTAGCTTATAGATACATAACACTGCCTTTTATGTCTTTCTTGAAATTAAGCTTATAGATGCATCACACTGTCCTTTATTAGGAAAAGTTAGATACATAACACTGTCTTTGATGTATTTCTTTAAAAATAAAACTTACAACCCTTGACCCCTTCCTATGTTTTCAGAAACAAGAAAAACTGCAAGCGGAAAAGAAAAGACCCCCCACCCCCACAGCCCTCCCCACTACCCCCCAGCAGCGGCCGAGAGAGGAAAGACAGCACCACCACCAGCACCAGAGACCGCAGAATGTCAGAAACCACCACCACCACCACCGCCACCGCCACAGAAACACCTACACCGTCCCCAGAGAAGAAGAAAAAAGAGGCCGCAGCCACTGCATCCTCTAAGGAGAAGAAAGACAAGCCGGCCAAAGAGGAGAAGAAGAAGGAGGAGAAGGGGAAGGAGGAGAAGAAGAAGGTGGAGAAGAAGAAGGTGGAGAAGAAGGTGGTGGAGGAGAAGGAGAAGAGCGAGGTGAAGGAGAAGAAGCCGCGGGAGAGGAAGAGCAAGAAGAAGAGGGAGGAGGAAGCCGCGCTCCTGGACCCCGCCACCAAGGATCCCGACATGGTGCTCTGCGCGTAAGTCACCGCACTTTTTAAAGAAATAAAATAAAGTCTCTACACTTTAAAAAAAAAAGTCTACACTTTAAAAAAAGAAAGTCTCTACACTTAAAAAGAAAAAAAGAAAGTCTCTACACTTTTCTTTTAAAGATCTCTACACTTTTAAAAAAAAAGTCTCTACACTTTAAAAAAAATCTCTACACTTTTTTCTTTTTTTTTTTAAGTGTCTACACTTTAAAGAAAAAAGTCTCTACACTTAAAAAAAAGTCTCTACACTTTTAAAAAAAGTCTCTACACTTTTTTTTTTTAAGTCTCAAGTCTACACTTTAAAAAAAAAAGTATCTAGACTTTAAAATAAAATAAAATAAAGTCTCTACACTAAAAGAAACAGCTAATAAAGTCTCCACACTTCAAAGAAAAATAAGTCTCTACACTTCTTTCCTGTAAAAACTGATGTACCCAGAAGTTGGAATGTGGCTCCCTTAACCCTCTTATATAAAAGAATAAATAAATCAAATAAATAAGAAAAAAATCTTGTATTTGGATTCTCTGAACACAAACTGCCCTTAGATTTTGCATTCCATCACAAAATCAGGTCAGGCACACATGCTGGCTGGCCTTTTCCTCCTCCTAAGTACATACCAGCAGCTATAATTACTTCCAGACTCTCAGCAGGATTTGTACCTCTAGCCTGATAGAGCTTTGACATATGGTAGCAGTTAGTGATGGTCACAGTGTGATGGAAATCTACTGTGTGTAAATCCCTGTGAATCCTGGTTTGGGATGGGGGGGGGGGGTACAATTATTCAATCCCAGTTCGGGACTAAGAGGGTTAATGCTGGGCAAAAACATTGCATGCACAAAAATCTGACCTTTGGTGAACTTCAGAGCTCTAGTTGAGGAAGAAGAGAAAGAAAAATGTAAGGAGGGATTGGTTCAAAAGAAAATGCATGAATAAGGAAGGTTACAGAATTTGAATCATATCTGAGCTGTGTGTGTGTGTGATGATGATGATGGTGATGACAATGACGACGATGATGATGACAATAATTATGACGACAAAGATTATGACGACAATGATGATGATAACGATGATGATAATGATGAAGATGACGATGACAACAATGATGAAGATGCCGATGATGATGAAGATGACAATGATGACGATGATGATGATGACGACAATGATGACGATGATGATGATGTCTATGACGACAATGATGATGACGACGACAATGATGATGACGATGACAATGATGATGACGATGCTGACAGGCGGCTGCTGTTGGACCTGGAGAAGAGTGAGGACGGGTGGCCGTTCCTGAGGCCTGTCAGCACCAAGCAGTTCCCCTCCTACAGAAAGTACATCAAACAGCCCATGGACTTCACCACCATGAAACACAAACTCAGGGATAATCTGTAAGTCGGGGGGAGTGTGTGTGTGTAGGGGTGGGAGGGGGGGGGAGTGGTGTGTGTGTGTGTGTGTGTGTTTTTTTGAGTGTGTGTGTGTAAGTGTGC
Organism: Stramonita haemastoma; assembly: GCA_030674155.1. Taxonomy (NCBI): domain Eukaryota; kingdom Metazoa; phylum Mollusca; class Gastropoda; order Neogastropoda; family Muricidae; genus Stramonita; species Stramonita haemastoma. The sequence continues at coordinate 43,389,937 of CM060338.1, read as the reverse complement.
GTGTGTATGTGTATGTAGATTGATTGATTGATTGATAGATAGATAGATAGATAGATAGATAGATAGATAGATAGATAGATAGATAGATAGATAGATAGATAGATAGATATTTTATTTATTTATTTATTTATTTATTCTTTTATAACGAGGATAATGGAATAAGCACTCATGTGCTTTTTTACATCCGTAGACAGACAGACAGACAGACAGACAAACTGACAGACTGACTGACAGACTTTAATCCTTGCACCCCTGTTTACAAGAGACCCCAGTCCAGGTATGTGAGGTTACCTGACAGATGTGGTGCTGACTGTACAGGTACAAGGAGCGGGGTGAAGTGGCCTCTGACCTCAAGCTGATCTGGACCAACTGTGAAACCTTCAACGAAGACGACTCGGAAGTGGGTCAGGCCGGCCACAATCTGCATCGTCTGTTCCTGCAGAAGTGGAGAGAACTCTTTCCTGACGACGTCTTGTGAACCAACCAACCAACCAACCAACCAACCAAACAGCCAGCTGCCGGCCTCTGTGTGAAGTGCAGAATGAACATTCCTCTCTCTCTCTCTCTCTCTCTGGTGATGATGTGCTGATCCAAGCCACAGCTTGGAAAAATATGTCTACTTTTAAAATCGGCTGCTTGAAAATCGTTGTGCACTTTTTGAATTGGCTGCTTTCGTTTCCGGAGGTCTTGTTGTACGATGTGTGATTGAGCTGTTGTTTTTTTAGGCTGGTTTTTTTTGGGGGGTGGGGGGGGGGGGTGGGGAGAGGATGTGGGATGTGTGAAGAGACTGTTGTTGTTGTTGTTGTGATGGTTGTAGAATGATGTGGAGCAGCAGCAGCAGCGCTGTGTATGTATAATAACAGTGAGAATCATTTATTTGCAGCAATCACAGTAATGTCTGTTGTTTCAGGTACAGAAAGTCTTTTCTCTCAAAGGATGGAAGTCTTACTGTTTGTACCCAGGGAAGCTGGTGGGATTTTTTGGTGGGAGTGGAGGGGGGGGGGGGGGGGCAAGTAGGAGAAGCTTAGGCACTCATGATTGACCTCTGGAATTTTAAAAAAATTTCAGTTTGTGTTCATTTACATTTACAGGGATTTTTCGGTGTATTGAAGGGGAGTGTAGATTTTTGTTTAAAACTTGAGTTTGTACCTGTATTCAGATAGCTGTTGTTACAGGGAAAAAACCCGTAACGGTTCAAACAATTTATTATTCTGCATCTTATCAATACACACCATAGAATGTGTCTTTAACGTAATGCAAAATAGACCAATGGTACTGCTCTTTTTTTTTTCTTTTTTTTAAAGAAGTGATGAGATACGTTTATGACACCGACATGGAATTAACCTTGCTGTTCTCGGGGCAGTCACCTGACTGGAAAGTGTCCTGTCCATTCTCCTTGTGCGTAAGAAGGCTGTTTATTCCAGTGAATAAATACCCTTGGCCTTAGCACGTCAATTTACCTACAAGTTTTCCTCACCTGAAGGTGTTTTGTGGGGAAAAAAAGAATGCTTGTAAGCACATATCAATATTTTGGTACTGTATGTGATACCAGAGATTGACTTAGAGAAGGGGGGAATGAGAGAGAGGGAGAGGAGGGGGGAGTAAGAAAGAGGGAATAAAGCTGTCAAACTGACCTGCTTATCTTTCTTTATCTCAGAAAGACTGCACAGAGAACAAACAGAAGATCAGCAGTGTTAATAATAATAATAATACATGGAATTTGTATAGCGCTATATCTTGCAAAAACAAATCAAAGCGCTTTGATCAGCAGTGTTGACTTTTGTGCAGAGGAGAGAAAGAAAAGGGGAGGATTAGTAAGTAGAGGAAAACATTTTTTACGATTATTTTTAAATGAGGATTGGAGAAACTGTGTGTGTGCATGAATGCACTGATGCCTGAAGGTGGCAGGTTATGTAACTGTGCGAACATACCTAACTTCTGTGACATTGCTGTCTGTATAGTGGAGCTTGGTGACCTCGTCATGTATCGTCATGTATCAACTGCAATATTATCCAATATTTCAACTGGCCTATACACGTGGAACACTATCACTTTTCTGCTTGTTCTTTGAAGGAAGTACAGCCTCAACTTTTTTTTTTTCAGCGAAGAAATACTTATCGCCACGAATGTGTAGCCGGGATGAATTTCAAATCCAGCCAATGGCAGTTTTTTTCCTCTGTTTTGTGCAAGCATGATTTGTCTCAAGTCAGACAGCTGTGCGAACCGAATCTCTTGTGTTCCATGATTTTTGGATCCACTTTCTATGTACCGTCTACCCTGAAATCATGTGCTGTTTATTTATGAACATTATTTTATTATGTGACTTGTTATTGATTTCTTTTTATTCGTAGAATCAAGTGTTTGTGATGTAAACTAGGCTCTGGAATAAACCATTATTTGAAGAAAAAAAAGATATTTACATATACCGTTTTAAATCTACTTGGGAGATGTATAATATTTACCTATGAGAAGATTATTTCAGTACATTAGTCATGTAATTATCAATTAGTGTTTAAATCAAGCTGCTTTCTGATTTTCTATTCGTCTTTTCCCCCCCTTTTTGCCATGAATTTTTTTATATCATCATTGTACGCTGGACATGGCGTGAGTGTGGTCTGTGTGTTTGTCGTTCTTGATGGTTATTATGCTGGCAATACGACACTTGTTAATGAACTACAGGGTTATCTTAGCAATAGCGGTCTTCTTTTTTCCTCCTCGTCACTACTGAAATAACAACACATGATCATGTCGACCTTATATGTGGCAGCTGATGTAGATTTTTATCGTGGTGCAGTGACAAGAAGGTCTATCTATAACTATCAAAATCATGTCGTTTGCAAATGGGTTTGTTTGTGTTCTGGGTTCACTTTACTCTACCATGGCAACTCTCTACTTGCTCTTCATTTTCCTCTTTCTTCTCTTTATTTCTGTGTCTTGACTAGCTCCACCCTCGGCCATTTTTAGATTGTCGATTTTGAATGACGAGATTTGGATTCTTTTTGTATCTTTGGTGATTGTTCACTTTGACCTGTCATGGACGTTTGTGACCGTGAAAAAATGACTGTTGTATGTGATAATGCTTTTTTGCGAAGAAAAAAGTCATGGTTGAAGACAGAAAACCTACACTTAATATCAGGGACAATGTGAAATCAGTTTGTGTGTAATATTGATTCGTTGCTTATTTTTTGCAAAGCCTGATTTTCGTGTTCTTGTCACTGACGTGTATTCCATTATCAGAAAGCCAATCGGGTCAATGGAAATTATCGATGTCAGCTGAAGTCGTTTCAGTTTTTTATTTGATGGTTCGCGATCAACAAGAGCTGTTGATCCTACCATAATTTCTGCGTGTGGTGAAGAAATGTTTTAGGATGAAAATGAAGTGGACTTGGATCTGAGGATGGCTGGGTGGATGTGTTTCTCTGTACATAGCAGTAGACTGCTTTATATAAATTCTGATGCTGTCAATGGGCTGGTCACATGGGGAGGTGCGGAAGACATTGGAGTCTGTTGTTTGATACAATCCTGCTTGTTCTGGTTTTTGTTGTTGTTGTTGTTTTTTTAAAATATTAATATCATGTACAGTTGGACATTTCTTTGTCGTCAGCTTTGAATCCAGTCCGTGTGTGTACTTTTGTGTGTGTGTGTGTGTGTGTGTGTGTGTGTGTGTGTGTGTGTGTGTGTGTGTGTGTAAGTGAGTGTGTGTGTGTGTGTGTGTGTGTGTGTGTGTGTGTGTGTGTGTGTGTGTGTGTGTATGCTCAGGGGATTGGGGGGGTCGTGCACATGCACTCTCATTTGAAGCTGACATGCCTTCAGACAAAGAAACAAGATGAGCAAACCACACTTTGTACAGTTGACCGTTTTTTCTGCATTTCAACATTTATGAAGTAAAAGCCGCTCTACGTTAAGCGAGAGCGTTTCTCTTTGTGTTCAAAACTTGTTCAGTTACTGTTTACCAGACCAATCATAGAGTACAACTTGTGCTCCTAAATTTTGCACTTGTTTCATTTTCCGTAGATTTAAAAAAAAAATTTTTTTAGTACACCTGGACAATGAAGTAGATCATTGCCCAACCTTGGTATCTGTTCATGACTGTGTCTTTGACGTGTGCATTTAAGTCATCTTCTCTGGTAGATGGTTTGTTTTTTTGTTTTGAATTTGTTGTGCCCGTACTGCTCAGTCTGTGGACTGCTAAGTGGACAGAATACTACAGGTGGAAGAGGGAGGGGGGGGCTGGGGTGAGAGGGAGGAGGGGGACACGTGAAAAGAAAAAAAAAAAAAGAAATTGAGAAAGATACTTACGTACACATCTTTTATTTCCTGGGGGGTTTATTGATGGTTTTTTGGGAGGTCTTTTGTGAAATGAATTCTCCCAATGCCTCCTCCTCTTCTTCAGTCTCGTATTTGATTTTGGCTTTTCAAGCCTCTTTTGAGTTGGTTGTGAAATATTTGTACAGATACTGAAAAGTGACAGACAGAGGCTGTTGCGTGTGGACAGGGCTGTTGTTTTTCAGTCTCCAACATTTTCGATTCAATACTTCGCTTTGTGATGCTTTGTTAAATATCACCGCCACATATTTATGACTGTTGTGCTTGTTTTTTTGTATGGGGATTTTGATTTTTTTGGTCTGTTTGTTTGACAAACTTGTGATTATTTCGTTGTTAAACGTGTAATGATATGATGTGTCGTATCAAGCGTTATGCTGTACAATGTTAAGAGGTTTTGTTGTATATAGGTAAGACTTGAAGAATATCGAGAAAACCTCTAACTGTCATTGTCTCAGTTTGTATGAAGAGTTCTGACGTCACGAAGGAGCTAAAAGAAATACCAGCTGCACTGTTTGAGTCTTTTTTTAATTATTATTATTATTGATTAATTTACTTATTTATTCGATGTTTTGCTTTTCAATGTTTGGTGATAGAAAAATCAAGAAGAAAGCAGTGTTAAGAAATAGAAACGAATGATGCTTTCTTTTTTTCTTTTTTTTTTTCTTTTTTCTTTTCTTTTGCTGTTACATAACATAACCTCAGGCACTTTGAATATCTCAGGCATTGCTTCAAGTTTGAAGAATGTGATGGTTACTAGTGATGATTGATTTGATTTCATTTGATCAGTTACGAAGAGCACACCACTATCTTTTTCCTTCCTCCCCACCCCCCACCCCCCCCCATCTCTTCATCCCTTTCCCTCATTTCCCCAACCGTCTTACTCTCCCCTCATGCCCTTTTCATATCGTGGTTTTTTGTCACTCTGTCCTTTCCATATTGAATACGCCTGTTGATCTTCATTTCAGTAATTAATTAATTCCTTGCTGTTTCATTATCATCTTTGTCAAGTCAGATTTGCTTCAGTAACAAGTAGTTTTTGGTTGTTGGATGAACATAGATGATGATATCTTTTCTTCTCTGTCTGTCTGTCTGTCTGTCTGTCCCACACAAAGTAAAGCTTTGGACATGCCATGAACACATACAATGTCTTTTTCTGTGTCAGTGAAAACAGCTTTGGGTGTCTTATAACGGTCAATGGTGTGTGTCTGTTTATTCAGCCAAGTATCATTTTTATTGTTGATTCCATTTAGTTAAACACTTGCTTTCAAAAGAAAAAAAAACGGTATTTTGTTGATGGGATTAGTCAGGTGAGATTTTTTTTTTCAGTCTGTCCAATTTTTTTCTTCCCTGGAACAAACTGCAGTGAAAGCGACATCAGTAATTTTTGTTTTAATCCTTTCCATTTGTAATGGGTGATCATTTTTACATGCTATCCTTCTTTTTTCATTGGAGACCAAAGTTTAATATCTGCTTGCTTTCTTGCTACTTTGAAGAAACTTTTTTTTGGGGTGTGTTAAAATGATGTTCAGTTTGAATGATTTTTATGGGACTTGCCTAGCCTATCTGTGTTTCTTTTTTTTTTTTAAGTGTATGATTTAGTCTGTTTCATTTTTTGTTTATTTGTTTGTTTTGAGGATCATGGAATAAGCACTCATGTGCTTTTTACATCCAGTCTCCATGTGTATGGGGTTTTATCAATTTTGTCATCCGTTCCCACCAGCACAGAATTGCAATCTTCAAAAGGCAGAATGGGATTTAACGTGTGTGCATGATGTTCTGCATGCATTCACACACGGGGCCTGGTTTATTGTCTCATCCGAAGAACTCTTGGGTTAGTGGAGTCGGCACTGATATTAACTGCAGAGGAAAAATCCTCTTGAACAAGATTCAAACCCGGGCCAGCAGATCAGAAGCACTAATATGCATCATTCTAACCACCAGAATGATGGAGAGAAATGTGTAGAAGTGCTTTGAAAAATCACCTAAAGACATCTGCCATTGACAGTTCCAGACATGGTTTGTTCTCATGAAGCATAGCTCAGAACATAACTATTGTATTGGTAGGAGGGGGGTTACATATAATTGAAGGAGTTGTAGGTCTCAGGGGTTTGTAACTTATTCCCTGAAACAGTGAAAGAAAGCACCATCAAAAAACAAAAACAACAGGTTTCGGTCAAATTTGGGAAAGTTTTGTTTCTTCTGTGTACTCCAGCTTTCAGTATCAGCTGGTGCCCTCAGTTTAAATTTATT
>CM060338.1:43298361-43380861 GCA_030674155.1 Stramonita haemastoma | reverse complement strand
GTCAGCAGCCTGTGTGTCATCACCTTCACCTTCACCATTCCTTAGTCCTTTGGACGGTGGGGGGGGGCACCACTGGAGATTTTGCACCCAGCTTCCTCCACTCCCCGCGGTCCTCAGCTTTCCGTAGCAAACTGTTCCACCCAAAAAAACAAAAAACAAAAAATTGTTCCGCCCAAGGCTGATGTGGGTTTGGTGTAAACAGCTCCAGTTATTTAACAGTGTAAAAGCCCCATGTGTATTGATAAGCAGTGTAAAAAGTCCTGTGTGTATTGGTAAGCAGTGTAAAAGCCCCGTGTGTATTGATAAGCAGTGTAAATGCCCTGTGTGTATTCATAAGCAAGTTTATCCTGCATTATTGGTCCAGTTTTCTGTTTCTTCTCAGCCTGCTGATGCTGTTACTCTTTCTTTCAGTAACTTTTTCTCCTCACATGGATTTTAACCCCCCCCCCCCCCCCCCCTCCCCCTTCCTTCCTTTATCGCTTGCATTTTTAACAGGTTTTCATCCCATGCCATATAGGCAGCAGTATACCAGCTTCAGGGAAGCACGTAAATAAATATATAATGGCTTTTTTCTCAGTAACCCAGCAGAGGGTAGATGTTTTAAACGTTTATGTAGCTTTTGTGCTTACTCGAACATGTACAGGTAGATAGATAGAGAGTTGTGTACTGGCTGGGATTTATATTGGATTTATTTACCTCATCTGGTTTATAAGAATTTTTTTTTTTAAAGAAATTTCTTGGACATAAATGTACTTGCGTATGACCAAGATTTTTCTTCTTTTTTTTTTTTAAGAGAGACTGACAAAATCTCTGAAACTTTGAAATGGGCGTAAGATATTCTGACCAATCATTTTTCAAGATTATATTTTCTGCGTTGTTTGTTGTCAGTCTGTGCCTGGATGTTGAATTAATTTGGATTGCATAATGACTGCTAGGTGAGGTTGTTCCATTGGTTTAAATGCACAAGTTCCCAAGTAACTAGTATTCTGTGTAATCATTGGACAGAGCTTGAAGTATAAGTATAGAAAAAAATAATATGTGTATAGGTATACATAGTATTTGCTGTCTGAGGCAAACAGTTTGGATAATTTATTAAAAGTTTTATTTTTAATGAAGATCAGCTCTGTTGATAAGAATATTTGAATATTTTCACCAGTTTCAGACTATTCCATAAATCAGGATACATGAAGATGTTATTTATTAGAGTTTTTTATTTGGTAATTATTTATTTCTTAATTTGTCACCCTGTGTGTGTGTGTGTGTGTGTGTGTGCGTGTGTGTGTGTGTGTGTGTGTGTGTGTGTGTGTGTGTGTGTGCATGCGTGTGTGTGTGTGTGTGCATGCATGTGTGTGTGTGTGCTAGTGTGCATGCGTGCTTAAAGCTGAATGAATTGAGATGAAAGGATGTTTCTTTTTTTGTTGTTGTTTTTACATTATATAAAAGTTGTCACATGCATAATTTTTTTGTCTATTTTCTTCCCATGTTTTCCCTCTCAGAATTACTTACAGTTAAAAGCTTGCAGTTGCTGAACTTTGGGGTTAGTGCTTGTGAACTTCATGGCAGGGAACTTGACTTTTCTCATAATTATCATCCCCTAGTTAGCAACTAGAACTTGAAGTAAAAAAAAAAATTAAAAAAAAAAAAAAAACGGGAAAAAAAACTAGAACTTGAAGTGTTCACGCCTGTGTTCATTCTCTTCAAAACTTTTCATTCACCTCTGTATTTTAACCTTGAAAAAAAATATCCAACTATTCTTCCCCTCTCATGTTTTCTCCCCCACCCCCACCCTACCCCCATCAACCTTTTTTTTTTTCTAGCTGTAGGTGCTGATTATTTTTATCGTCATTCAAGACAGTTGCATCTATATTTATCCTTATCCCCCTGTTCCATTTATCTTTATCATTATCCCTCAGTTCCATTTATCTTTATCATTATCCCTTCATCACAAATGATTGTGGTTAATTAAATTAATTATAAAGTGGAAACTGAACAAAGCTGTCAATTAAGCCAAAACTGTTTTCATGCCCATTGATTTTTTTAATTTTCTGTTTATATCTCTTCATCATTATAAACGAAATGAAATAAAGAAATGTAGAAGAAAAAATGGTCACACCATTATTTCAGAAGTGGGGTATAACTAAACAGGCTTAGGCCATAAACTACCACAGACACATTAAGTCACAGATGGATGACTTTCAGGAAAGGGGGGGTGCTGAATAGGGGATTAAGATACAAGTTGTATAGAGAATGAGAACAGTGCCAGAAGAGTTATTGTTTTTGTTTTTTGTTTGTTTTTTTAGTGAGTTATCTAGTTAACCCAAGATTAAGATACAAGTTTTATAGAGAAGGAGGTCAGTGCCACACGGGTCAACCCATCAAGCTCCTCTCGGGCTCAAAGTAATCCTGTTTGACATCACTTTCTTTTTGTTAATTAAGTCATTGACAGTGTCGTCACTTTCTCTACAGCAGACCTACCCAGTGTATTTGACTGTGCGCATCGTACAGTGGTTGGACGATCAATCTGATCTTTGTGGTTGTGTTGCTATATACATACATATAGTCCTGTGCTTGGCTGAATCATGTGTATGTACAGACTTGTTCATTTTTGCTGCTTTTTTTTTTCTCTCTTCTCTCCCCCCCCCGACCACTTTTGATTTTTCCTTGATTTAATTGTGCTGCAGCTGGAAAGCTTTGTTTTAATTTTTTCTGGAGTAGTATGTTGTGTGTTTATGGTGATAATCAGTGAGAATTCACCAGAGGGGGGGTGAAAAGGAAATCTTGGGACTGCTGGGGAGACAACAGCCGGGATCTTGTCCCTTACCTTGTTTGTCACTGGCAGATTTAAAATCACAATTTTTACTGTGTTGGATGAACAAAGTGTAATATATTATGTATTCTTTATGTGCAGACAATGTACCTCTATATGTGGGTGTGTGTGTGTGCGTGTACTTTTATGTTTTTAAATGTCAAAGATTTTGTTGTCTGTTATAATCTTATATCTGCATGGATGTCTGAATAAAGTTAGAAAGATTTTTATTGAGTTTGAGGTGTGTGTGTGAGTGTCTGTGTGTATGTGTGTGCACACGCATGCATGCTTGTGCGTGTCTGTGTGTGCACACGCGTGCATGTGTGTGTGTGTGCGCACTGGCTGTGAGCACTGGAACAATACATTTAATAACCCAACCACTAAACCAGATAAAACTTTTGTCTGAAACATTCCCCCAATTTTATCTTAAAAACTTACCAGCTGCCATGGCGCAGCGGTTAACGCCTAGGGTTACAGACTGGAAGGTTGCGGATTCCAATCCCATAACAGTCATATAGATTTTTCCGGACTCCAGCTGTCTCCTACCCAAAGTGAGTGTGCTGTGTGCTCATTGGAAGACTGGGGCCACACAATTGAGCTTCATCCACTTTACGGATGCGAGTTTGAGAGAGTTGTTCAAATTATCTGACCAACACTGCAGGTGTCTGTATCTCTCAGGCCTGGTTGACGCCGGGATAATATTATGATAGTAACCAGAGAAACCCTGTCAAGTAGTCTCAAAGCACATGTACTTCCTTCCATAGCAGCATCATTACATCAGCCCCAGAGAGAGAGAATAATGCATGCCCAATCATTCATGTCCATCACAATAGGAAAACAAAGATTCCCTATTCAGTGCTCCCGAGGCTACATATGTGATTCTATCACATTGTAGCTGATGACGGGAAATTCTGAAAATCTGATCTCACACAAAAAAGAGAGAAAAAAAACATCAGCCCCATTATCATTGGTTATTATACAATTTTTTAAAATTGCTTCAGATTCGGTGGCCTCAGTCTCTCTGAACTCATGGTGACCTCAGATTCGGTTTCCCAATACACAGCTGTGCCTGTGGTGAGTTTGTGTCAAAACGTTAGGGGGTTGGGGGTTCATAGGGGATGGTCATAGAAGGGGCGTTGTGATGGTCGCCACCTCAGTCTGGCGACTCACTTAGTCTGGTTCCGCGGCTGAGTTAATACTGTCGTAAGTAGGGGGCTTAGTAGGTGGTGTCCTGCGTATGTTAGATCAGAACAGGCACCACTGAACACCACCAAAGTGACCCAGCAGCAGTGCAGCCTGATATTGACGGACTCCCGACCCTAAGGATACGACAACAAATCTGGGTATGGCTGTGGCGGGCAGACTGAAATGAGCAGTGTGGGAACAGCAGGATAGGAACATCACAGAAGATGAGGCAGCAACAACAACGAACAAACCCATCAATCCTTACTCCACTCTCCAAAAAGTCATTCACATGAGACTATAACACCGAGGTTTCATGTACGAATGCACACAGAAAATTTTGTGCCTACGTTAAAATCTGTTCCACCTCTCAGAAGAGTAGGCCAATGCATGCCTGTAAAAACAAATGACAAAAATAAAGAAAAATGGATGCACATCTTTCTTCCGTTCTGATAGCATGCCTGAGGTCAGAATGTTGCTACCTTCATGGTGGGGAAAATGGTCACATCAGCAAAACATCACCATCGTGAACCTCAGACCTCCAGCCAAGGACAACCCCCCCCTCCCCCCCCCCCCCCCCCCAAAAAAAAAAAAAAAGCCTAAACAAAACAAATCTATTGGTAATTGTGCGTCTTACTTTAACAAATTTGACCATTAATGAACCTCAGACCTCTAGCCAAGAAACTCCCCCCTTCCTCCTCCCCCCCCCCCCCAAAAAAAAAATCCAAACAAAACAAATATGAAATGTGGGTCTTGGACCGCGATGTTCCACATGCGTTGGCACACAGGACGTCAGTTTATAGTCTCATCTGAAAGACTTTAAAGGGGGAGTGGAATCAGCACTGATGTTAACTCCTGTTATACTGATTTGAAGTAAGTGCTATTTGTATGACTGTTAGCTTGCATATAGGTTGAAGTTAAAAACAAAACACAAAAACAAATAAAACACATGGACTGTACAGTTCCCTCCATCTCTAACAGGACTGGTGTTGTGAGGGTAAAGATTTTCCCCCTCTGTATTGAATGCATTATTCACAACACTTTTTACTTTTGATACACAGATCCGTCTAACTGCTATCTTCCCCAGCAAATTTTATCAAAGCTTTGCTGCCTTTATGGTAGGACAATAACAAAGAAACACACACACACACACACACACACACACACACACACACACACACACACACACACACACACACACACACACACACACACACACACACACACACACACACACACACACACACACACACTAATTCGTGCTCATAATTATTTATTCAAGGACAACAAATCGAAGAAATATTTTCACATAAAAGACTGGATGCAGTAATTTACAATGATTTATCTTGGTCAGACCATTTAGCCTCATTAGGAAAATGCATCTCAGTAAAATTATATTAACTTAGAACAATCAGTAATTTCTAAATCTGCAGTCACAAAAACTATTCTTTCACGCACCTATTCTATCTCTTATAGTAATGATACGTTTCTGTATTATGGGATAGTACCAGCGAAACAAACCTAGAGCTTATAAGTCACCTAAATAAAAAGAGCTGTCAAACTAATCCAGATTGACTCCTAATACACAGACCAACGAAAACGAATTAGATGTTCGTCCACTCAAAGAGTCGACATTTCAACAAGTTTATATATGAATATGTACAATAAATTAAACAGAAAAGCTCCCAAGAATTTTGTGAAAGAATTTGTCAATAAAAACAGGCCCACGAATAGACTGTTTTTGCCCAAGCCCCATAATAATCTTTATACAAGTCAAGCCTTGCTCATTCAGGAAGAACAGCATTGAATAGTCCACCTCCGTTTATTATTATTATTATTATTATTATTATTATTATTATTATTATTATTATTATTATTATTATTATTATTATTATTATTATTATATAAATTAGCTCCTTCAAAACAAACGTTTCAGAAACTTTTGAAGAAACATCTGATGGACAAATTGTGAGTCCACTTTTGTTATGCTCGAAGTTATCTTACACCTGGCTGCTTGGTAAATTGTTATTCTTACAATTGCTGTTTCATTTTTCTGATATTTTATCTTTCTGAATTAAGCTATGTTGTACTTATTATTATTATTATTATTATTATTATTATTATTATTATTATTATTATTATTATTATTATTATTATTATTATTATTTAAAGTCTCGATAAAAAACCCTCATGCTTTGTGGTCTTGTTAACGTAGATCAACATTGTCTTTTGAGTGCTTTCATCAGTCAGTTTTCTTTTTTTCTTTCTTTCTTTTTTTTGGTGTGAGGGCAGGATGAAAAAAAAAGTTGTGTAAACTTAATCTTTTACCCTCAATAAAGATCATTTTGACTTTTAAAAAATCTCTCCTATTATTCATTCATTCACTCATCCACACACACACACACACACACACAAAATTCCATTCTGAATTTTGGGTAGGGTTCTGAGTTTGTACTTTGTACAAGTATGTAATGAGAGCTTGCTGACGTTGAATTTATACATAAACATTTCATTACACACACTACACATCCCCCCCCCCCTCCCACCCCGTTTTTCCCCGCTCTTGGTTCTTTATGTGCCTCTCAGCTCCCAATGGCTTTCACAAAATAATGTTTATCATGTATGATTGCAACAGATAAGCTCCTATTCTTGAAGTTCTTTTTTTTTTTAACGGATAACAGGCTGATAATGATATCATAAAAACTAACGATTGATGGATATTAGGCTGTGGTGAATGACCAGTGGAAGATTCAAAATTCTGTTATGAAAACGAAAGTTGAAGTTATGAAACTTGATTTATATAAGCGTGGTCGTTTGGTAGCGCCCCCTGTCGTTGGCGGGAAATGTATTTGCGTAACCACGCCTGGCAGACTGCAGCAAGAGACACTTGTGACAGTTGATCTGACCCATCAACAGCACAGACAGAACCAAGTTTCCGCCGATCTCGCTAACTTTACGCTTGAATAATGTAAGTATTGCTAATTAGCGATTATAGAACATAATTTGCATCTTTGTGCGGGTCAGGAAATGTACAGTTAGTCGATCGGAATGGGAATGTTCGTTGATCATAGGCCTACCGTGGTCGTCTGGGACGCTACTTAGAACGCATGCTTTTTAGACTCTGGATCGAGCGGAGAGAAATCCGTCAAGTATTGAAGAGAAAAGCTAAGGGTTATTTTTTAAAAGATATGTCTTGTTTAGTTTTAAGTAAACGTGTTTATGAGCATTGGTTTCACCAGGCTGTCTTGTGATGATCGAAAATAATTTAATTCTAAATGCATCACGATCATTGCATGAATGCATGCCATTGCACTTTCTCGACTTGTGCCAGATCATCAGTTTTCTGCCAACGTTTGTAATGTTGGAAGATATCTGAATAAATATTTATAAACGATTGTATCACATATAGCACAAGACATCGAACTTAATGACTGTAATATTTACTAGTATAAAAAGCCTTTTCATAAAAGGGTAGGACCAGGAGGAATAGAAAAGTTTTTCAGAAAACCCAAGTTCACAGGCCCAGTAGTAGGAGTGACTTCACATATAGTATGATCTGGAATGGGCATGTTCTAGGAGTCACAGCAAAGCCATGTGCGATGAAGGGATTGGGCAGTGTTGCAGGGAACATCAAATTCTGTCTATGTTAGAATGTCAGCAATAGATGGGTAGGGAGCTAAAAACCACAGTCTGGGCAGAGGTTTAGACTGCATACATATTACATACATCTGGGCAGTGGCAGCTTCTAGCTGCTTTTGAAATTGTCCTTGATTCTCTTTCAGTAAGTTAAGTATGACCATGATAAATTTGGACATGTGTATTGGACCTGCAAATGAAAAACTACATTATTCATCTGAACATATTGTGGGAAGTAAAATGAGGTTCTGACTTCTGTCAGTTCAGTATTGATTAATATTGGTCAGCATCAGTACAGAAATATATCAGTATATGCATTGAAGGATGAACTAGTCAGAATAGAGAAAAGATTTTGTTTTTTTTGCAGCTTGATCAGTAGAAAACTGAATGTTCGTCACAGAGGAAGTGATCAGGTTTTTTGTTGGTGCAGGTCTGCGACACAAGTCCTTCCTGCTCAGGGAAAAACTGACCTGAACCCTCGCAGTGAGTCTCCTGTGAAACCTGACTCTGATGCCATGGAGCCCAACGAGGATGCTCGATGTGTTCCCTCCCCTTCCTCCTCTGCCTATGGTGAGTTTGAGGCATGCATGCATCACCAGTACTGTTTCTGCTTTTTAAAAATATTTTTTATTTATCTGCTTCACATGAATAGATTTTGTTAAATAATAGGAATACTCTTTCAACTTTAATGTAAGGAAAGTTGTATATTTAGATGTTTAGGCAGCAACTATTGTTTGTCACATGAGCGATAATGCTTTGCCATTAACCCCTTGACAAGTCAGGCCCAGAACGTCTGACGTGTGTGGTGGAGAGTATTATTTTCTTGTTGATGGTTAAATGATTGTGACTGTGAGGTTTACCAAAGGTGAGATTTTATGTACACCATTATTTTTGCCTTCCATGAAGGTAGAGCTCTCTGGATTCAAACTTAAGGGACGTATGCTGGGTATGTTCAAGTTTTTTTTTTCATAATCTATGGAAGGTTGACATGTGTTTAAGGATCTCCTGCATGTGTTCATGTACTTGAAGGGAATTTAGGCACTAGCAGGACTGCACATGAAGTTGACATGGAAGATAGTAAAATCCCCACCCTTTATTCAGCATACACCACCAAGATTTGAACGCATAACTTCATGGATCCTTTGTATTGAAGTCAAACGGTCTTAACCACTCAGCCATAGTGTCTGTCATACAGTCCAATAGTTGTGTAGTTGTCAGAACAAATCAGTCGTGGAGTTCTTTTAGAAACAAATGCTCTCTGACTCGGAAGGTGGAATACATTTACATTCTGTAACCAGTGTAGGTTTCAGAGCCAGATTGAAGATGGCTGAAAAAAAGCGAGTTATTCACAGGGGAGAAAGATCCCAGTTAATTTAATAGTATCTGATAATGATGGAAGAAATGTCTAATACGGAAATTGACAGTTGATAGTAGTAGTAGGCACTCATCAGTCTCGGAAGACTATGGAGTTGCGCTCTAGTCTTTAGAGCGCAAAACCTGGGCAAGTATGTATGGAGGGCAAGCTGTTACCCATGCAGCAGACCCCCCTCTCCACGGCACTGGAATGATCCATTGGAAAGGCAATGACCGATACGGATGGTTCCAGTACTGTCGCAGGAGCCACCAGAACGTTGCCATATACCTACAGCCCCGAGCCGCTCTGGGACTCCAACTCCCCGATTTTTCCTCAGGTATGGTGTCTAAACACGACACCTGTGTGCATGCTGGTTTGTTAAAATTTTGTCATCCACTCCTACCGGCACACGATGGCCTACTCTTCCGAAAGGTGGAATGGGGTTTTAACGTGTGCGCAAGATGTTCTGCGTGCATTCGCACACAGGGCCTCGGTTTCGAGTCTCATCCGAATGACTTTGACATTCAGTTAAATTTTTCGTCAAACTGGGAAGAAAGGGTGAGGCTGGGTACGAACCCAGAAACTCACGATTTACATATTGGCAGGCGAACGTCTTAACCATCCTGCCACCATCCTTGATAGAGAAAACTGATTTTCAGATGCTGACCAGAGCGACACGTGTTCTGAGCAGCAGCGCAGCAGTGAGGATTCTCAGTTGTCGGCCTCTGGGCTGGTGACGGAGCAGATGATCAAAGAGGAAAACAAAATGAAAAGACAATCGGAGATGGAAGAACAACGACAGAGAGAGGAACGTGAAAAGGTGAGACAAGCTTTGATGTGTTGATTGATATATAATATATATCATGAAGGTGTTATTTTTAAATGATTGTCTTATACATTCAAAATCTGTTTTTTTTGTTTTTTTAAAGAAAAGGGTGAGAAAGAGACAGCGATAGAAAAAAGTTGATGTCAAAACTGTAAGGATTTAAAGTTTATTATCTTATTTAAAATTTTTTTTTTTAAGTTTATTATCTTATAATCCTTTCACTTGCCCTTTCACTTGCAGTGTGAGTGTAAGCAAAATGCACATGTTTAGATCCCAAGGGCTTTTGCTGCATGAACAGTAGTTTCACTCTCTCAAAATTCAGTGTTAGATATTCCCTCTTTTTCGTTATCACTGCACAGCCATCAGCTGTTTGCCTCCCCATTTTGAGTTTTGAAATGAAGCCTCAACATCTTTTCTTACTTCTCACGTAGCTCTGTGTGTGATGTACAAATCACTTTGTAAGTGTAGATGTAGAGGGAGGAGGAAGAGGGACACGTAAAGTGTTTAGAAACACAACTAGGCCTGCTAGAACTGTGGGTATGTTTTGATGTTGCAAGATGTGAAAACTTATTTGATTTTTCTTACAAGAGGTGTGACATTGGCAGATTTTTTCTCTCTTTTTTGGTTGGGGGGGGTGCCTGTTTGATGTGTGCGCATGCATGTGTGTGTGAGCATGTGTGTGTGCTTGTATGTCTGTGTGTGAGCATGTGTGGCGTGTGTGAGCATGTGTGTGTGCTTGTATGTCTGTGTGAGCATGTGTGTGTGTGCATGTGTATCTCTGTGTGTGTGTGCATGTGTGTATGTGTGTGTCTGTGCATGCATGCATGTTGAAGCGAAGGCAGTTGACAGTCACCTGCACTGTACTGTGGTGTGTGTACAGGAGTGGGCCCACCTGGAGGAGCAGGACAAGGCGGAGCGGTTTGAGCGGCTGAAGCACCTGCTGCAGCGCAGCAACATGTACACGGAATACCTCATCGCCCGCATGAAGCGCCAGCAGGACGACGAGGCCAGACGTCGTGAGCGCAGAGCCAGGAAACTGGCCCGCAAGGAGGAGAAGAGGAGGGAGGAGGAGGAACAGCAGCAGAAGGGGGAGGAGGCAGAGAAACAGGCACGTGAAGCTGACCTGTCGGCAGTGTGATTTTTTTTTTTTTTTTTTTTTTAATGCTGGTAGAGCATGTGTAAAACATTACTGTGAGGCACTGTTAAAGTAGGAAGAAAAAGAGGCAGACCAAGGAAGAGATGGGAGGACAACATCAGCGAATGGACAGGCCTAGAACTCAACAAAACCCTGAGAAAGGCAGAACAGAGAGAGGGATGGAGGGAACTGATTGTCAAGTATTCAGGGGTGCCCCCACGGTTGCTTGACTAAGAGAGAGAGAGAGATAGATTGATAGATAGATCTAGTCATATAGTTAATTTATTTTCACCAGTCTTCTTGTTTTTACTGCTTCTGACTGACTGTAGTCTCTCCTTTTTGTTGTTGTTGTTGATGAAATACAGAGTGAAAGCTAGTGTCACTAGCACATGTTCAGGTTGTATTGCTGCATGTTCCTGAGATTTTTTCAGTAAGACTTGCTTTTTAGCTGATCCCCTTATCATATTTAGGTGTCTGTATCAAAAGTCCCCCCCCCCCCCCCCTTTTGTGAGAAAAAAGCGATATTTTCGTGTTTACTGCCATCCATTTTCATTCATAGTCACTATTTTTAAAAATAAGCGTTGAGATGGGTGTACAAAGAATAGAGAAAAAAAATGGTATAAACTTTTGGTGGCTCTTTGTGTTTTATTTCCTTTGTATGCAATTATTTTACCCTGTTCTTGTTGTTTGTTTGTTAACAGGCTCAAAATTCCAATCAAGAGAGCTCTCAAAACAAGGAAGTTGAACATGGTAAGTGACTGATGTGTGCACTTTGAGCGAGCGAGCGAGAGAGAGAGAGAGAGAGAGAGAGAGACTCGGACTCGGACTCGGAATGATTTAATGTATAGGCCTTGGCCCTTTACAAGCAGATGAACGTAACATGTCGTAATTAGAACATCAAACAAAACATGTAATTGTGTAATCACAGCGTTAAAGAAATCAAGACATATTCTGTAATCACAACATTTAACAAAACCTGATATTCTGTACTTACAACATTAAAGAAAACCCAATAATCCGTAATTACAACATTAAGCTCTGTTTTCTAATGTTAAGTGCTTTGTGGACAAAAGTGGCAACTTTCATCACAATTGTTCTGTTTTCATTAGACATTAATAATGAATATTTAAACATACATGGATGTCTGTAATATTTGCTAGGGATCAGTTCTGTTCTGAGATCATTGTACTTTGGGCACTGAAGCAAAAAGTGTACCTCTGTTTCTAGGTCGTCATCACAAAAGGGACACGTTAAATTCTGTGATTTGTTACGATTGTTAAATTGCAGAAAGCTGCAATTCAATGATGACATTCCAATTCTAAATCGTGCCAAATCCCTTCGTACAAAATAGGATTTTATGTAGCTTAAGTACACACTTTGTGACAATAATTGTTTGTAACTATTATACACGTTATAGAAATCATGATTCTCTAGGGCAGAAAGCCAGTCTTGTTTGAAACAGTCTATAAGTCTTTGCTTAAATTCAAATACAAATGATGTTATATCTCCCACACCTTGTGCTTCCCAGACTAGTCCGAACCCAAATTTATACAAAACATTTCTAACACCACAAGCCCATGTGACATAATTTTGTTCCTGTAGAGATAAGAGCATATTGTAAGCTTTTCGTGGATATCTATCAGTATCCATATGAACAATTCGTAACCAAAATTTAATGCATTTTACAAACGTATTCACCTGTAAAGGATGTCTGCCTGTCTCTCCATATACAACATGTCTTGGTGACTTTGGGCTTACACCCAGAAACCTTTTCAAAGCAGATAAATGCACTCTTTCAACAAGATTTTGATCAGGTACTAAACCCCAGATCTCAGATCCGTAAGTCAAGATGGGCTGAATTTGACAATCAAACAGTTTATAAAAGAGACTAGGTGAGTGTTCCCCAATGGACCAGAGCATTCTTATAATAGCTGATACACCTTTCTTTGCTCGGTCAGCAAGATCACACATGGTATACGAAAATGAAAGCCGGGTAGACAGATAAATTCCAAGATACTTATACGTATTGACAATTTTCAGTTTCATATCACCATAATGCCAGTTTTCACTAGTAGCAAGATATCCTCCATTACGAAAGACAACAACGTTCGATTTCTCTAAGTTTACTATTAAATCAAGTCTCTTTGATGTAAGTTAAAGTTAAAGTCTGTCCCGAGCCATAAGGCTCATCAGGCCGGTGCTTATCCCGGTTTCTGTGGCGTTAAGCGACTGAGAGTCATAGACTCCCCCCTGGATAGGACGCCAGTCTATCGCAGGGTTAACCCCCAACACAAGGTTGGTACCCCTTTTACACCTGGGTGGGGTGAGAAAATAGCCGTAAAGTGCCTTTTCCAAGGGCACAACGCCATAGCGGAATAGCTGGGATCGAACCCGCAACCTTTAGATTACGAGTACAACGCCCTAACCACTAGGCCACAGCGGCGGCTCTCTTTGATGTATCATACAATATATTCAACTGATTTTGGAGACCAATCACACTGTCAGAGAATAGCACAACATCATCAGCAAATAACAATATCAACAATTCAATGAAATCTGGTGACAATTGAATACCATGTTTCCCTTTTTCAATAATATCTTTCGTAAGTTCGTTGATGAATAATGAAAACAAAACAGGGGAACATATTTCTCCTTGTTTTAAACCAGTAGGGCACATGAATACATCCGTCAAGTCACTTCCAGAACGAACACAAGCTTTAACAGTTGAATACATACTTTTGAGAGCAGAAAAAATGTTACCATTTAACCCTCTCCCATTTTCTAATGCCGCAGCGGGCTTTTCGGAAAAGGCCCCATTTATTTTATCGTGCCGCAGCATGCCGAGAATCGCTCGCGGCCAGTGGGTATTTTCCATCACGCTGTGAGCATGAACAAGTTCACACACACCATGAGTGACTTTTCCCGCTATAGTAAGGATAGCCCAATGGCTTTTCAGTACTATTTCTGGCACAACACATCCTTCCCTTCTCAAGAAATTAGTCAGCGTCTCTCATTTTCATTCACACATTTTCTCATAGTTAAGAATGGCGGCAAAGCACGAAGATGAAATGTGGGAAGATTTTCCAGAAGATGAAATTGACGAAATTATGCGTCAAGTTGAGGAGATTGAAAGACAACAGAATAGAGAATCTGATGTTGAAATTGAAACTGAAGAAGGAAGGGATGAAATAGATGAGGATTATGCAGTAGAAAGTGACCCTGAAGACAACATTCCACTACTAAATTTGCAGACGACGTGGCGCGCGGCGCACACAGCGCTGGCAGTGAAAGATTTTCAGTTGCCTGCAGGCCCTGTACACACACTACCACTCAGTGCCAAGCCCCTGGATTATTTTTTTCTGTTTGTTTCCCCTTTTCGTAGTGCTTTTTTTCGTAGTGCGGCAGATGAGACAAATTAGTATGCTAAACAAAAGATCGCTGCTAGAGGTGTGGCTTCTGATCCTTTGTGGACAGACACAACACCTGAGGAGATCAGGGCTTACCTGTCTATACTGATAATGATGGGAATCAATCGTCTGCCCAGAATACATATGTACTGGTCCACTGACCCCAAGTTTTCTCACTCATGGATCAGTACTGTCATGCCCAAAACAAGATTTTTGAAGCTGAATCAATATTTTCATTTGAGAGACACAAGTGACACACCTGGACGTGACAGCCCCCAGTACGACCCTCTCTACAAGATCAGGCCCTTTCTCAATGACATCAAAGCCCAGTTCAAGGCACGACGCAATCCATCCCGTGAATAAATAATGTACTGTGTTTGCGTATTTTTTATTTCTCTTTAGTATGTAGAAAAACTGTACAATCCCAGACAATGGACTTGGTGACAATCTTCATGTGATGTGTATTATTCAATCGATTACCCTGACGTGGAATCCTACAGAGGGCCTGTAGGTAGAACACTATTTTTTTTTTAATTTTGACTCATACTAGTGCATGATGTGCATGTTAGAGCATATTATTTTACTAACAGCATGAAGTGAACATGTTGTCACCTTGATTTGGTGACAAAAAGGGGGACAGCAACACGACATATATAAGCAGGACTGTCAAATTTTGATGCAAAGTAAACTATGACAACTTATGAACATTCCTGTCAAATTTCAAGACTCTACTATCAGTAGTTTTTATATGGTGGTGTATATTACTAAGGAACTGTGTTTTACTAGAAAAAGATTGAAATTTTCCGAATACTAGGAGGAGTTTCTTGGTCAGAAAAGCGAATGGAAGAGGGTTAAACCATTATTACTTAGAACGTTCCATAATTTTTCCCTACATACAGAGTCAAAAGCTTTACGAAAATCAATAAAAGCAACATAAAGTTTGCGATGACGAATTAACTGTTTCTGAGTGAGAGCAAAAAGAGTAAATATATGATCAGTTGTGCTGTGTTTTTCCCTGAATCCTGCCTGCTCCTCCCCGATTAGCTCACTGTCACCAATCCACTTGGTGATGCGCTTGTTAAGTATAAAACTGTACAGTTTACTGCAAATGCTGAGTAGGGAAATACCTCTATAATTATCTGTTACATTAGGATCACCTTTCTTTAGAAGTGGCTGAATAATTGCTAAGCTCCATTCATCAGGATACAATCCATGGTCAAATAGATAGTTGAAAAGCTTAAGTAAATAAGGCAAAATAACATCAGCGCTGTGTTTAAAAAATTCACCAATTAATCCATCAGCGCCAGCAGCCTTTCTGTCTTTCAATGCTCTAATTGCCTGGGATATTTCACATTCTGTAATAGGCTGGTTCTGATGCTCACAGTTGGTGCTGATTCTGTTATCAGTATCATTCTCACTGGTATTGTTACCAAACATGCAACCCTGGTCATCATCATCCAATACACTTTCATTGACAGAAACATTAAATACATCCCTGAAGTGAGAATACCACTCATCTGTCATATTACACCCTGTGGAGCGCTCTTTGGTTCGAACACCTCTAACTGTGTCCCAGAATTTCTTAGGATCGTGCAAGTTATTTTCAAGAGACTGAATGATTTTACTTTTATGTTCTGCTTTTTTAAGTCTCAGAAGTTGTTTGTATTCTTTTCTTTTTTTGTGAATAACTTTCTCTGTCTTCCTCAAATTGTCTTCGTTTGTGTTCATAACCATACTTCTCCAAATCTAATGTTACATTAGAAATTTTGCGTAAGGCTTTTCTGACAGATTTTCTTTGTTCGCAACATTCCCTGTCGAACCAAGTGTTTCTTTTGTCTATGGTTACAACTATATCTTTTAACATACACTGCCCAGCATGTTTCAAACATTCATTAAATTCAGTTAAGGAAGCATTGATGTCTCTGTCAACTTCTGAGACAGCATTATCCAGTTTATCCAGTATAAGCTCTGAATGGATCTTTTCCACAAAATCCTCAGACATCTCTTCCTTCCATATGTATTTCTGGATATGGAATGTCTGGCGTTTTTGTTTTTGTTTAATAATCCCATTATTAGTGGTTTTAAATGACAGCATCAAAGCCTGGTGTTTGGACTCAATCATAGGAAGGAGCTTTAAGTTATCACATTTTGACAACAGATCACATGAAATAATAAAGTAATCTATAACACTACAGCCACCTGGTGAAATATAAGTAAAACTACCAGGGAAACGTAAAGACTTCATGCCATTCAATATTGTCAATTTAAATTCTTCACAGACACTTAACAAAAACTTGCCAAAAGAGTTAAGGACAGAATCACTTGATTGTCTAACAGTCTTTTCAGAATATTCCGACTCGTTTTCACTATCAACATTTTCAGACATGCTAACTAAATCATCAACAGTATCAATATCTCTAGCATTCTGGTTAGCTGTCCTAGAGTTAAGGTCACCAAAAATGATTACTGGGAGGTCACCACATTCATTAATTGCTTCTAGCAAACTATCTTCTAATAGTGACACACCATTATATATGTCAGTCTCTTCATAGTAGGTCGAGTTTTCAGGCGGTAGATATGCACCTACAAGAAGGCAATCAGACAAAGTTCCAAGAAAATGCCTCGAAATTTTAAGAATAACAATATTATCAATTTCAGTGTCAATGCGTTCAACATATTTGCACAATTCTTTCCTGACTAAAAGCACAACACCACCAGAAAGACGCCCATGAGAGCTGTCAGATAGCTTAACGCCAGGAGCTACATATGGCGTATGACATGGGAAAAAAGACTCAGGGACAGATGCCGTAAAGGTTTCAACAAGAAGTACAAAATCATAGTCTTGTATAAAAGAAGTAAGATTTATTGTTTCAGCAAAACTAAATAGTCCTTCAACATTGAAGGTTAACAAGGAAATGTGATCAACAAAAGTGTGTGAAGTGTTTTCTCTGGCTGTGCATGCATTGACATTTATACCTCTTGTTACCTTTAATGACTTACTAGGGCACTGGCCTAACCCCTATCTGTTACTGCTCTTGGCATATGACTTTTTTGTGGTGGAGGCTGCACGATCTGCTGAGCTAACTTTTCTGGACACATGTAGGTCCAGAGTGCCCTGCTGTGAGGAGGTGGAGGTGGAACTCTGCAGACGGTTCCTTGTCCTTACTGGGGAACAGTTGGAATGCCCAACCCTTGTCAGTCTTGACTGGTTATTGTCGCTAATGTGGATGGTTCTGCCTCTACCCTTACCCCTCCCTCCACTGTCTTCACATCCCCTTCTATGGTCTGTTTCATGAGGAGAGCGTTCAGGAGTTCCCCTCCCAAATCCATGGGACTTCGGCGAATTCGTTTCTGTTGCTGGTGAACAAGGGAATGGTTCCCTCTCAGTCATCACTTTATCCAGACACTGTGATTCGGGTGGCAGTGGTCTTTCTTCATCCTCCTGGTCCTCCTCTGTGTCGTCTCCAGCAGACTGTGCCTTCTCCAGTTGGTCACACCACGCCAGGTGTTCTGAAGAGTCCTGGGAACGTCTTCCTCTGGGGGTGGCAGCTGCTGCTTCTGCATATGACTGATGACGTGCTGGTGGGGCGCTGTCCTTCACACGGTCTGTGCTTGATGAGTGAGAGTGAGGGTTTGCTCTGGAATCCTGGACAATGAGCTTTCCGTTGACGTAGTAGGCATGTTTGTTTTGAGCCTTGTAGTCTCTGATGGTGTTCCTCTGTTGTTGAGTCAGGTCGGCTCCCACTCTCAGGCCCCCATCATTTTTCATTGCATTCTTCCCCTCCCTGTCTCGCATGATGACCATGGCGTCACGCCACTTCTGGAACCGGATGATTAAGGGGCGAGGACGATCGTCAGTGGTAGACTTCTTTCCCAAGCGATGGGATCGCTCAATGTCATTTTCACTCCAGCTTCTTTGAGGGAAATGACGCTGAAGAATTCTGACTGCCTTTTCCGTGCAAGCGTCATAAGATTCTGATTCTGCAGGATCCTCTTTGACACCGTACAGCAGCACGTTGGACCGCCGTGAGTAGCGTTGCTGTCTTTCCACCTCTGCCTCCAGCTGACTAATCCTAGACGATGTGCAGGTCTGCTCTTCTTTCGCCTGTTCAAGGTCTTGCGTGTGCTGACTGACTGTCTGGCCAAGAGACAGGACTGATTTCTCAAGACGCATGAACTGGGATTTAATCTTTTCATTGATCGCTGTTATATTTTCTTCCAGGTTTTGCAATCGGCCACCGAGTTCTGCATACTGTTTCTGGGATGTGTGCATGAGTTCCAGAATTTTATTCAGTTTTTCTTCAAAACGTTCACCATGACTGTCAACTTTACTTTCTAACCTCTGGACAGTTTCATCAACAGAAGGGCCGGGATTAGATTCAATATCCCCAGAAAGGAGGAGCATGAATCTCAAGTTCGGAGGTGGATGCGTAATAGATTTCTCAGGTGATTCAAGAGATACAAAGTTCGAGCTGTGAAACATAAGGGGGTAGACCCGGAAATGATCGTACAGCCTGACACACCCATCAGTGTCAGCGTGCAAGGGGAAAGAGTCAAACAAACAGCGTTTCAAAGTGTGAGCATCCCGACAGAAAACAGCGTAAAGGCAAAAGGGAAAGTTGTAGAGCAAGATAGCTGCAAGAGCCGTGCACACTGTAAACAGCGCTATTTCAACGCCACTGTATATCTTGCCTGTCGCCTCTTCACTGTCACCTTTTCTCGCCGATTTTCTCATCTTTTTCAGCAGGAAGCCTGGAATTGATGATGCGAATCGACCCACACATGATCGATATGCTTGTATGCCAATCGTCATTATGCTGATGACTGTACAACTAATTAATAATTAATTATACATCTAATTTAGTTGCACTGAAAAAATTTGCAGCCACACAGCTCGTGAACACCTGTTCATCAGCAGAGAGAGAGAGAGAGAGAGAGAGACAATGACAATGACAATGACAATGACAATGACAATGACAAAGATTTATTGCGTCAGGTTTTTCAACCCATTCACAAAGGGTAGATGGGGGAGGGGACCGAAATCGAAAGATACAACAACAAAATTTCAACTCTGTACAACATCAACGATTCTTCGCGATTGGTAACCGAAACGCGGTATTGTTTATAACAGTTTATGTGGATGTCACTGGTAATAACCGATGTCGTAGCAGGGACCGTGGAACTTTCACAGAGCGGCATTAGCGGTGTGGTTGTACTGCTGGCTGGTCACTGGACATGTCCGGAAGATTTCCGTCTTCATTTGCTTCCTTTAATGACTGGAAGCCCCTGTCCATTGAGTCTGCAAATTGTTGAAAAAGTTCCATCAACATCCTGCGTGACACAGGGGTGCTGTTTCCTGATTCATCGATGGCATTCGTTTCGAATGATTCCGCTCTATGGCTGTTCTCTGTCGCATCTTCTGTAGATCTGTGCTCTGCCAGTGTCACAGGCGGTATTGTTGGCGCCTCACTGCTCACAGTCATGACATCTTCATCGTAAATATCCTTGTCACTGTCAGAGTGGCAACTCCAGTCCTCAAGCGCCAACTCGTGGGGTTGCACTGTCACTGACACTGGGTCAACATCAGGCAAGCATGACGGAGAAGAGACGGCTTGCCGTGTTGCACGTGCGGATTTAGCAGTGCAGCGAGGAGGGCCAGTGGGCGTGTCATCTTTGAACGTGTCCATGGCAATTTCATTTTCAGTGTTATAAAATAAACTTGGGGGCGTGGGGAGAAACAAATTCGAAGGGGAGACAGAATGTTCACGTTGTTTCTCCATTAAACTGACCTTATGTGTCTCCATTCTCCTTTTGTCCCTAGCAATTTGGGCTGCCCCTTTCTTACGGTACACAACGCTGTCACTGTGGCTGTGTGTAGCAGGATGCCGGTGGGCCGGCGACAGGCGCAACACAATAACAGTTTGGTTCTCTCTGCCGTCGATTTTGTACGATGTGAGAGACATTTCCTGCAGGAAGATGTTCAAAACCGTTTCTAGAGAAGATGGTAGTCCCGTCACTGGCATACTGGAGGTCTTTCTGGTAGAAAATAGGAAATTTCTTTTCTCACTTCTAAAACCACGTCTTGCTGGTAGCCAAGCAAGGGAAGCCACTGAGAGAGAGAGAGAGAGAGAGAGAGAGAGAGAACTCGAACTCGAACTCGAACTCGAAATTTTTAATGAGGGTAATTGGGTAAGCCAGAGGCTTCTTTACACCAGGCCCTCATGGGGACAAAATGAAGAAAAAAAAGAAGAAAAAAAATCAAAAAAAAATCAATCAATCAATTAATAAAGAAATGAATGTAAGATACCAAGCAACTCAATCATTCATATTGCCATTCAATAATTGATAAATCAGGAAATCCATGAAAGACATAACAAAGGGAACCAATCAAACGAATAAACAAGACCAATCAAACACGAACAACTACCCTCCCTAACACCCCCTCTCGTAAACATACAATTTTTCCCCAAAGTCAAAATCAGATACACGCACACACACACACGCACACACACACACTCAGTCACACACACAACACACACACAAACACACACACACATACACGCACACATACGCGCGCGAACGCACAAATAAGTCATCCTAAATACATATCCATACACATGCACATTCTCTTCTATACAATGTGATATGCTCATATCATAAACATCAAAATGCACATTAGATCCATGGCGTATACATTCCAAAGCGTATCATTATTACTGACATATCTTCATATAGACGGAAATTAATAGCTGGACAATACAAATTCTACAAAATCGTAAGCTGGATTCAGCGACCAGGACAAAAAAATGGCCCAACTTCAAACACAATGTTATAGATAGGCAAAATCACGAACACACGACTGTTACAAAATGTCCTACCTAATATTATCTCCCAAAAATCTTCTACCTACCAAAACAGAGAGAGAGAGAGAGAGAGAGAGAGAGAGAGAGAGAGAGAGAGAGAGAGAGAGAGAGAGAGTGGTACAAAATGTTTAAAGTGCATTTGGAAACTGTGTTCACACACACACACACCCGCACACACACACACGCACGGGCACGCGCGCACACATACACATACACACACATTAACCCATACACAATAAATATTAATAAACACAAAAACCACACACACATAATCAAACACACACACGCACACACACACATTTAACACTCAAACACACACACACACACACACACACACACACACACACACACACACACACACACACACAGACGCACACAAAACACACACACAAAACACACAGACACACACAACACACACACAGACTCACACAACACGCACAAACACACCCAAAAACACACACACACACACACACACACACACAGACACACACACACACACACACACACACACACACACACACACACACACACACACACACACACACACACACACACACACACACACACACAAAACAACAACATAGCACAAAGATCATTGTCATCCCAAAGCACAATATAGCATACTCAAAATTGGAACATATTTAAATTGAATATAGTAACAACAACAAAAATTTTATATTTACATATATCAAATATTCATACTACACTTGGCATGAAAATGATCTATAACATTTCCAATAAATATCTGTGGTACTCCCTTTTGAATGATGTTAAAGTGCATTTATTTTTGATGGAGGAAGGTATTTCATTCCATAATCTGCTACCTGAGTAAACAAGAGATGTCATAAAAAAATCAGTTCTAGGTCGAGGAGTAACAAGAATAATTTTATCTCGAATGCTTTTTACTGTAAATCTGTCACAAAGGTAATGCGGGGAGAGGTTGCTCATAATTTTATACATAAGTATGCCTTTATTGTAACGACATCTCATACCAAAAGGGAGAATATTAAGCTCTTTGTAATGACTTATTTCTAAGGAAGAAGATCTGAGAAGTATTAGCTTTAGTGAACGTCTGTATACACTTTCCAAGGGTTTTAAGCAATTCTTGCTAGCCAAGTCCCAACAAGTTGATGCATAGTCAATGTCAGGTTGGATGTATGCATAAAAAAATAATTTTCTGGTGTGCTGGTCAAGAAAATGCTTAATTCTATTGAGTTGGAAAACTTTTTTAGCTATTTTCTTGGACAGTGTATAGACATGACTTGACCATGATAGGTTATTATCAATATTAAGCCCAAGAAGTCTGTGTGAATTTACTTCTTCTAATACATCATTACAAACTTTTAATATATTTAAGTCACATATTTTAGCTTTAATGTTCTGACGTTTCTGACGTGTTGTAACTAACATGAATTTCGATTTATTTGGATGTAGGGCCATATGATTTGAGCCCGTCCATGTTACAAGTCTATCAACATCTTTTTGTAGATCTGTGCATACCGTTTTCACATCTTTTCCTGAACTGTGCAAGGTTGTATCATCAGCAAAAAGTTCACAGCAAGAAGTAAGAGGTAAAGGAAGATCATTTATATATATTGTAAACAGTATTGGGCCTAATACAGATCCCTGGGGAACACCAAATCTTAAAGGCATTAATGAAGATACTAAAGAATCTTGAAGGACTGCTTGTCTTCTATTAGTAAGGAAAGAGGTTAGTAGTTTAAGTGCTTTGGGGGCTAAGCCATAGATTGTAAGTTTCCTTAACAGAAGATTGTGATCAATGGTGTCGAAGGCTTTGGCAAAGTCCACAAAGACTCCAGAGAGAGAGAGAGAGAGAGAGAGAGAGAGAGAGAGAGAGAGAGAGAGAGAGAGAGAGAGAGAGAGAGAGAGAGAGAGAGAGAGGAGGAGGGAGGGAGGGAGGGAGGGAGGGGAGGAGAGAATGGAGGGGGGAGAGTGAGAGAGAGAGAGAGAGAGGTGTGTGTGTGTTGTTTATGGATGTGTGTTTTCACATGTTAGGAATTTTTCCAGGAAAATTTATTTAAGATCTCTATGTAATGGGTACAAAGTTTTTCCTTCTAGTCATCAGAGTGAAATTACTGCAAGTTGTAAATGATAAATCTGGGCAAAGAAGAAGCCAGCAGGATCATAGAGATTTTTGTACCTGCCCAAAGACTACAGTTAAGAGGGGATGTGAATTGTGTTGCAGAAGGGGGCCACAACTTACGCCACAAGCGCAGAGCAGCTGAAGCAGATAAAGTTCCCAAGGTAAGATTGAATGGTGGAAAAACTTGTACACAGTGTGAAAATATTTCATTAATAAATTTGCTCTGAGTGTACTGTGTACACAATTGTGGGTAGGGGACTTCTTGTTTCGGAGATGCTGGCACATACATACCTGCACTCACTCTCAGATTTACCATGTGTAAGCCCCCCTCCAATGCTCCACTGAATCAAACTAGATAAGAGGAACCAACTTCAGTTGCTTCCAGGTAGAGAAATCCACTGTGACTGGAAAGTGGTACGCAAAACAATACAGTACAGTACAGTACAGTACACTACAATACAGTACAGTACAGTACACTACAATACAATACAACACAGTACAACACAATACAATACAGTGCTTTTTCCTAAAGTGGACTGACTTCAGAAAAAAAAATGGATTGCCCTGTCAGGAAACGGCATTCCGACCTTGTGGAAATTCTGTACTACGAATTCTGCCTTTTCTATTCCTCTCTTTGTCTCTGCTTTGTCCTCTTTCTCCCCGTCACCACCTCTACGTTTATTTCCTGCCTTCTTGGGCCATTCTTCTGCCTTTTTCCCCAGAAAGACTTCAAACACAACAAATTTGTCCCCACACCTTCAGTTGGACATGTTTGGACTGACTTGACAGGGGATTAACAGCTGCTCAGTGCATTTTTGCTCTTATGACAGACATTAGTAGCTGTCTGAGCATTAGATGAAGAAGAGGAAATTGAAAGCATGTTAAATTTAAATTGTATGGTTCTGTTTAAACAGCAGCCAGCTCCCAAGAGACGTCGTACACTGAAGGAGGAGAAGAAAGAGAAAGAAGAGGAGAAGAAAGAGGAGGAGAAAGAGAAGGCAGACGAAGTGGATGGAGTGCCCCCAGTGACCGGTTGTTCTCCCCCTCCCCCTGTTACCTTGTCACCTGAAGCTCTGCCCAATTCACAGGTGAGTGCATAGAACAGGCAGTGGGGGCTCAGTAGGCTTATGTACAAACCACACCTGCATGTTGGACGCTCTAGCTGAGTGGTTATGACCGTTCAACTTCAATCCCATGGGTTTGTGAAGTCCAGGATTTGAATCTCTGCAGCAGCTGGCGAATTGAGTGTGGGGATTTTTATGATCTCACAGGTCGTTTTTAAGGGCAGACCTGCCAGTGCCTGTTTTTTTAATGTATATATCCACATACAGAAGATTTAAGATGCGTGTTAAGGATCCTGTAATTCGTGTCAGTGTCTGGTGGGTTGTAGAATCATGAAACATACCCAGCATACATCCCTGAAATCGGAATACAGCTACCCTCATGGCTAAAAAGGTGGCATAGGCAAAATTTCACCACTGGTGAACCTCAGAGGTCTAGCTGAGGAACAACCCCTCCCCCCCCCCCCAACCTATGCAGATTTGTGGACAGTAGCAATTTTGCCAAGGGCTTAAGGGCACGTCTGAAAGTTTTTGTTTGGCCAAGAACATTGCACTGGCCTTGAGCAATCATCTGAAACTGTCCACATAATGAATGTAGCTTTCTTTGTGGTAAGATTGTCAAGTATGATATGTGGAAAAATTTACCCACAGGGTTAAATAGGTAAGTTTTGTTTTGATATCCTGCCCTCTTAATTTGGGGAATGATGGTAAAAGTTGTAAATCTGTGTATGCAGAAGAAGCAGGGGAAAAAATTGTAAGAAAAAGTCGCAGAAAATTGTCACAGAGGAGAACATTGGTGCGGCATAAACGTGTTTGGAAAAGATTAATAAAAAACAAGGAAAACTCCCAGTACAGGTTTTATCCTAGCTGATACACACACCTGTATGTGTGGAGAGGTAAAACTAAGGGCAGGTAGTGGATCTGCCTTTAGTCTTGAGGCAAGGAAAGCTTTCAGTACACGTTCAGTCCTAGCTGACACACACACCTGAATGTGTAAGGAAAGCTCCCACTTCAAGTTATATCCTAGCTGATTCGCACCTGTATGTGTTCACTTTTCTGCAGGAGGCGGAAGAGCCCGAGGTTCGCATGTTTGAAGGGGAGGTGATCCCCGAGAAACAGCCTTTGCTGATGACGGGAGGAGTTCTGCGCCCCTACCAGCTGGACGGCTACATGTGGCTGAGGGTAAGAAGACCTCTGTTGAGAAATAACTTGGCTCTCTGCCCTCCTTCTCTCCCGTGTGTGTGTGTGTTTTGAACCCCTCCCCCACTAACCCATAAAGACTATGGTTTGCTTGTTTTTCAGAGCAAAAAAATGGTTAGTTTTGTGATCAGTTAACTTCAAAAGCTCTGTCAGTTTTGTAGGTATCATAGTGCAACATCGTTATTCTGTAAGTGTGCTAATAAAATGAATAGTTTTGTAGATCTCTGTGTTAGTATCTACATGTTAGTGTAACATCATTCTTCTGTAAATAAGGTGAAAAAGAAATCAGACATGTCTTTATGTAAGAGGTAAACTAAGTCAGCCTTGAGGTTATTCTCATCACTGTCAGTTCATCTGAAGGTTTTTACCACTTGGAATAAGGGTGCAGTTTTCAGGTTTGTTACAGATAATACTTTTAGCTAGAGTACTACTAGAAGGAAGGTGGCAGGATGGTTAAGACGTTCACCTGCCTCACAAGTAAATTGTGAGGTTCTGGGTTCCATTCAAGCCTTGCCCTTTCTTCCTAGTTTGAAGAGAAAATCAAACTGACTGTCAAAGTTCTTTGTATGAGACTATAAACTGAGGCTTCTTGGGCAAAGGCACACAGAATATGTGCACCTGCCAGAAAACCTGTTCTGCCTTTCAGGAGAGTAGGCTGTTCTGTGCTGGTAGGAACGGATGACAAATTTTTTTAAAGACATGCACAGGGGTGTCATATTTAGACACCATCCCCAAGTCTGAATGCAGCTACATAAATAGTGTGTCTGGGGGGTGGGGTGGGCACAGTTGCATTCACAAAAATGTCATCATTGGGTGCTGGTCGGAACAGATGACAAGATTTACAAAACTGCATGCACTTGGGGACTGAATGTAAAAGAGCACACGAGTGCTTATTTCATTATCCTTGATATTAAAGAATAATAAAAATTATTTTTAAAAACGTGTATAGCAAAGTGGAAACATGAATTATTGTGGTTGTATTGTTGCAGACTCTCTATGAGAATGGGGTGAACGGGATCCTGGCAGACGAGATGGGTCTGGGGAAGACGGTGCAGTGTGTGGCCATGCTGTCCCACATGATGTACATGGGCGTGCCCGGCCCCTTCATGGTCTGCGCTCCCCTCTCCACCCTCCCCAACTGGTTCAACGAATTCCAACGATTTTCGCCATCGGTGAGTTCAGTGAGAGTGAAAAAATGTGAAATAATATATCATTGTATTGTGATGGGGCAGTAATTAGATTGCTTCCCATGGATTGGAATTACCAATCACAGCGTAGTGGAGAAAATTTAGATCCACACCTGTGAATTGTGCAACGATCTGTATCGTTGGGGGTTGGTTGAAAACCGTCCGTTACATACGCTTTGCCTGTAGCAGTAAAATGTAATATTTATGCAGACTCTTTTTTAAAGGCCACATTCCTACTGTCTGACTGTGCTGTCATTGCCGAGAAGTTGTACAAAGATGCGGCAGATCAAATATCTGCACTCTGTTACACTATGATTTTTTTTTATAACTTTTCCATTCCTTGTGTAGAGTTGGAGGTTCACCAATGGTGAGATTTTGTGTATGCGATGGTTTTTGCCCACCCTGAAGGTAGCCACTTTATGACTTCAGGAATCTTGATGTCTTTAATACACTATGTGTATAATACACTATGTGTATTTTTATACATCATTTACTTTTCAGTGGTACATATGTATGTGTTTGAGAAAGAGTGAGTTAGTGTGAGTGAGCTGTGTGTGAGAGAAAGGGGGGGGGGGGGGCCTGAAAGAAGTGCAATTGTGTCTCTGTGTGTGCACAAGCCTTTGTGTGCACATGGGAGCTGGAGTGAGAAATTCCATCAGGATAAATGTTGCATGCATTAGGCACAATGCAGTGTCATCACAACTCCCTCCCTTCAACAAGAAAGGACGACATTTCAGGTGCCTGTGCTGCTGTACCACGGCTCCAAGGAGGAGCGCAAGCTGCTGCGGGAGAAGATAGATCGTCCCCACAAGGTGCGGGAGGGGGTGTACACACGCACCATCGTCATCACGTCGTATGAGGTGGCCATGATGGACCAGCGCTGCCTGCAGAAGGTGGAGTGGCGCTACCTGGTGGTGGATGAGGGACACCGCATCAAGAACACACACTGCAGACTCATCAAGTGAGGGAGGCAACTCCGCATGGAGTGGATTAAAAAATTTTTAATAATTTTTTATAAATTAAAAATAAAATTTAATTTGTTTTCTGCATTTAGTGGTTAGAAGTGGCATCATTGATAAATATCATCTATAATAGCAGATGCAAGATAAACAAATTTATGAAAAAAAGTATACAGTATTCAAAAGATTCACTGCAAAGTTATGTTGATGTAAAACTTGAGTAATAACAGAGAATGGAATTACATTGAGTGATAGTAGGGAGCTTCGCATGAATCTGCAGATAAAAAGAAGTATGATAAAATAGAGAAATATATATTTTTTTGGTTGATAAAATTTGTCAGGGAAAAGATTGGAAAGCATACACCTCTGTCACAATATGCTATCATTATGATGAGTTAGCATGTTAAGGTTATGAAAAGGAGATACTTCAGAAAGATCAGTTAATGAACACAATGCAATGTTTGTGCAAGAGGCATCTTCGAACACTTGTGAGACCATCCACAGTAGAATTTTGAGCAACTGAATTAAAGATGTGAAGCCTTGTATATCTTTTTCTAGAAGGCATTTGGAAAAGGGTGGAAGGGCATAAAACTAGCATAAGCACCACCTTCACCTTCACATTGATATATTTAATAATCACCACTTGTTCTCAACCCTCCATGCCTCCTTACCTTTAGAAAGATGTACATAAAAATTGTCAGATACTTGTATCATAAAGATTAAACATGTATGGAGCTGTTCTGTTTTCCTGGAGTGTTAATATTTATTTTTTCAGAAAAAGAAATCATGTTGTAATTCAGAGTTGCATTGTGTGATTGCATCACACCACATATCTGCAGAACAAGATTAAAACTGATGTTATATTTCAGAGTTGCACTGTGTGATTGCAGCAGAAAAAGAAATGTTGTAACAGTCACACTGTGTGATTGCAGTGCTCTACGTGTGTACCACACCACCAACAGACTGCTGCTGACGGGAACGCCCCTGCAGAACAACCTGGCAGAGCTGTGGTCCCTGCTTAACTTCCTCCTGCCAGAAATCTTCGATGATCTAGGAAGGTAAATGTTGTTTTTATTACATTCTGTTATCTGTTTTGGCTTTGTCTTCACTTTTTTTTTGGGGGGGGGGGGATAAAGACAACATTGCTCTTTGTCAATGCTTAACCCTAGTAGCGCTGTTCCCGGATTACTCCGGAGTGACGTAGTGCAGCATTTCTGGCGGCTCCCGGAATATTCCGCGATGACGTCGGTGATCGTAATTGAAGGCTTTCTTTCGCTTTCAAAGGTCATCCAATGAACGTGAAGGCCATTGTAGGGCCGCAGAAGTGGGTGAAGGTCGTCCGCAGTCGCAAGCAACGAGGATTCTGATTGGTTTAGAGGTGTATTTTTTATTTTTTTTGGACGAACGTCGATCGCCTGAAAACAAAATGGCGGCAAAGTGTTTGCGCTCGTTTCACTCGAAGTATTTTTCGAGTTTTTTGACGATATTGACGGCGATGAGGAGTTTTAGAGGCTGGATTTGGTTGAATTAAACGATAATAGAGACGATAAGGTAAGGATTGTGAAATATTTTTGAAAAACTTCGGAAAAATTGATCGCGATCGGACTGAATCGAGCGGCGCTAAGTTTTGTCCAAAGCACTTCATAGCTACCGGGCGATTTCGATGTCATACATTGTTTTACTTTATTTTAACGCAACACGGCTTCGAAATAACTGTTTTTAAGTCATTTCTATATGCTGTCGAGTACTTTGCATCACACGAAATCAAGCGATTGTCGTATTTTCGTCATAGAACGCCGCCAGTTCGCACGAAATAAGTGTTCACCGCCATGACGATCGCGATCGCGTCGATCATTTCGCTGGACTTTTCCGAGTATTTGACGACCGATAAAGCCACGGAAGCTCTTTATTTTTTCAAAACTTATGTCAAGAGACAGTATTTATCGAATCATGACATTTTTTTACCGCAACAACATTGCATATCGTGTTAAAATCAATCTGGGTCACCGACATCGCAACAGTGATTGGTAGTGCACGCGCAGTTTTTAAACTATTTATTTTTTACATTATCATAAACACTACATGCTGTTATAAAATTTCACTCTTTTAAGGGGATGTGAGGCAGTAAATCCTAAATTTTAGAAGGGCTGAATTATTTCAGTTTTATGTATAGTAATTGATTATACTATGTATCCTAAATGTAAAAATGCTCTCCGTTTATGGTAATTTCTTGCCGTTTCCATGGAAACCGGCGTAAACAGCCGCCATTTTGAATTTTTTAGGAAAGGTTTTACAGCAAAAGTATACATCACAGACTAATCATTTTTGGCACAGATATACATTATGATTGTTATTATTGGGAGACAGATGCCTTTTTCTATTATTGGTCATAGTGTTTTTTTTACAAATTTTTTTCCCATTTGGTCATGAATTTTATGCAATTATTATGCAATTAGCCTTGTAAAATGAAAACTATCTCCTATATCAAAAAATCCAAACTGTCACCCAATAAGCAAGACACTAATGTATACTTGTGCCAAGTTTCATGAAAGATGGACAGACAGTTTTTGAGAAATTTTGATCCTAAAGTGGCATGCAGGACGAAAACGCAAAACGGAGAAAAACAGCTTTAAAGATTTCAGACATGTTCAGACAAACATATTTTACTCACAGCCTTGTTTGAACCCCTCAGAACTATACTCCAGGCACTCAGCAACACCACACACACTCAGAACTGTCCTGCAGCATAAGCAGGCCCCCCTTCCAGCTCCATCAGCTCCTCCTGTCTCTTCAGTCTGGCAGCTCTGACTTTGTCGCGTCGCTTGGTTTCCTTGTCCTTCTGGCACTTGATGCTGTTCCTCACCCTCTTCTGCTGTCTGGATGCCCCCAACCTCTTCATGTGTGCTCCTTTGTGGAAGCCAAAGAAGCTGGCACTCTCCTGGGCAGCAGCTGGACCAAAGTTAAATTCGTTGATGGCTGTCAGGACTGCAAACTGGACACGCCGGCGTGAAGCGAATTTATCTTTCGCGCAGCGAGCCCAGATCAAACTGTGCAAGGACTCATTGGAATTCTGGGTCTTGCCTGCAACACACCTCCTTAGTAGCTGGATTTCTGTCAGCCTCTCATAGACAGGCAGCAGATGGCTGTGGAGCTTGTCGTAGTTGAGCGGGGTGTGGATCAGGTTCTGGTGGGGCCCGGGCACTTGATGCTGAGCGATAGCCGCCTGAAAGAAACACCAGGAATCCGCCCCTGTAGGGCACAGCTCGTGGCGTGGCTGGCTGTCAGTAGAACAGCAGTGGTAGAATGAAGCCATCACTGCCTTCTTCATCTCCTCTGCAGATCCACTCTTCCGGATGGCTCTGCTGTAGTAGATGGTCAGCTTGCGTATGGCATTTTGGGTTAGCTGACCTCGTCCACGACCTCCAAGAGTGACACCTTTTTTGCGACAATCAGTGACAAGATTTCGCAAAGCTGACCCCAGACGCTTGCTGACATGGTTGATGCACTCCTCCTTTTCAATCTGGACTGCATCACCATAGGGCTTGATGGATGTCAGCTCATTGAAGGTCTTGGCATCACCATCCGAAAGCAGGACTGTGTAGCGGAGCTTGTAGCGTTCCACCGACCGCCGCCAGAGCACACGGGCTGCCTCCACCTCCATCATGCCAGAGGATCCTGTTGACAATTGACACAGAATGTATAATAAATGTGTGGTTTAGGAAGGATTTGTGTGATTCTCTCTGTGTGTGTGAGTGTGAGTGTGCACAGACGCGTGTGCTCAATGATGCTAATAATAATAATTTAAAAAATAATAATAATATTAACAATAATAATAATGGTTCAAGTTTTTGCAGGCCATTTGGCTCATATGTACTGAAAAATAACCATATAATATACATCATATGGTCATCAAACAAGGTAACATAACAAGAGACTGTTAGGGCAGTATAACTATAAGCATACTAGCAAAAACTTTTTAAAAAATTCATACAGTTTCAGAAAAAAGGTGACAAAAATGAGGAAGGAATAAGTTTGTTGAAACTATGATTCTAAAAGTGTGTGTGTGTGTGTGTGTGTGTGTGTGTGTGTGTGTGTGTGTGTGTGTGAGACTTGTATGTATACATGTGCTGGAAAAATATATATATGTGCAAAATATTTTTTAAAAATCATTCATCACTGTATTTTTACTTGGCAAATAACAGTAAGTTCAAATTATTTGTTATTTTACAACACACTTTTGTCTACAACTGTACATTACCATCTAACAGTTGTAATTGTGATGATGGACACAAAGTTCTTTTGCATATATATATATATATATCTAATATATTCAGTGTGAAACTGACATTTCACGAGTACACTTTTCATGTAAAGTTTGGAATAAATGAATGTATAGAAAAGGGAAAAGTAGACAGACAACAACACAAACATGATTCTGATAATAAATACTCACCAGTAAAGTTCTTCTCGCAGTTTGGAACATGCTGAGCCACCCAGGCAGCATACTGCATTGGGTCGTCACGGTAAAGCTGCTTGCCAGATGACGACTCGCAGCTTTGGCAGTATGTGCACATAACATGTGCATCTATGCACAGTCCTGTCAGCAAATCCACCACACACCCCACACCAATATGGGAAGAGTGTCCCCTAGTCAGCCAGGTGCCATCAAAGCTGACACTAATGTCTAGTACTTCATCAGTGCTGAGTGTAATGCCAGATTGGCGTGCATGAATTTGTCTAACATACTCTGCTGTTGTTGAAAATAAATGTGTCTCATAGTCCCTAAGCTTCTCATATAATTTATCTGCTTTCTTTTGAAATGTTTTGTGGTGCATGCCCTGAAGATCCATGTTTTCACAAAAATTATTGAAAGCTCTTGCCCCTAATCCACACACTAATGCTGAAAACACTGCCTGTCTGTTGATGATGTAGTCTGTCACCCCCCCCTGTCCCCTCTCAGCTAAAAACCCTTCTGTCCCCTCTACAACTTGTTCACAGGAAGAACAATACACATATCCATGCACTGCCAGCCCACATGGTTTCTTTTTATCAGTGCTAAAGCACAATGCAGTCTGCTGACAGTGAGGGCAACTTAGCTTCTTCACAAACTGATCTATCCTATTGAAATCAACTATCCCTCTCTTTGTAGTGTTGGTTGAACTTTCCTCAGCACTGGCACTTTCACGCTGGAGTTGTGCTTTCACTACTTCATATGAGTCTCTTTTGAACTGTGTACGAGTTCTATTTCCTAAAATACTATCCCTAACACTCGAAGTAGATGGTGGTGGAGCTGACGAAACTGTACTGGTCGAAGTCGAAGTCGACGCCACTGACTGAGTGTCCGACTCAGGATCGTTTCTCGGCAAATCGGCACTTGAAGTTGTTGATCTGCACTGCCGAGCGTAGGCAAGCTGTTTTTTTCGCCTCGACTTGCCTGAAGACGATGATTCGAGCGTATGTTTCTTTGACACAGGCATTTTTTTGTGCGCGATCGTCAACTAGAAAGTTGTAAACAATCCGCCATATTAGCCAAGGCGCGTCACGTGACCTTAGTCGGCTAATGGTGTGGCCAAGATTTGAATCGCTCTCCATATATGGCATATGCTAATGTTCTAAATCACGTCATTCTGCGAATACTATGGGAAATCCTAGAAAGAGCTCTCCTGATTGGTTTAGCAGACATCCTGCTCTTTCCATTGATATGCGGTGTGTCGGACTTCGTGTAGCAGAAGTGGCTGTTGCTAGGGTCTAAAAGTCGGCATTTTTACGCTTTTTTCCGAACAAACGAACACAAACTCAGTCGGGTTGGTGTACTAAAATCATTTTTATTACAAAAATGCATCATTTTATCGAAAAAAAAACATGGGACATTAAAGTAGACACATTATAGAGTGTAAAAATGTGAAAATCTAAAAATAGCCAGATTGACCTCATTTCAACATATTTTGCTGCCGCACATCCCCTTAAAAGCTTGTTATCTAAGCTTTCCAGTGATTTACAACTTTACACACTTAGTTTAGTTTTACATATCAATATCAGGAGTTGTTTGACCCCACCCTACTGCAAATCAACAATGGCTGCTGTTAATTCAGCCAGCAGCACCTAGTACCGCTGCCGTTATTACAGCGCTACTAGGGTTAAAAGGGAACAAAAAATTGAAGTCTTATTCAGTTGTGTGAGTGTTGGGATTCAAACCTGTGACCCAGCAGTCAGGGCAGTCCAGCTTAAATTATTTAGAATGAAATTTATATGAAAGAATATTCACTTTGCACAAAACTGATGAACAGAATTTTTGTAAGGACCATCGACAGCTAACTTTGGTGGTTTTTGTTGTTGTTTTTTTTTCACCATTGTATTTTTTAATGCACTGCTCTGTTTTGTTGTGCCACAAGCATGCATATGTTTGACCGTTAATGGATGAATCTTGCTGACTGATGTGTGTGTGTGTGTGTGTTGGCAGTTTTGAGGCGTGGTTTGACATAGAGCACATGGGGGAGGAGATGGCGGCAGACGAGCAGAAGAAAGATGTCCTCTCCATGCTGCATCAGGTCAGTTGGGGGATATGGATAGTTAGTTCAGTTAAGTGTGGTTTGAAAGAAGTGCGTATTTCTGGAAATTTCTATGGAAAAGGTTTGAAATACAAATCCTATTCCATTTGAAGCTTAGTTTTGGAAACCAGCATTTTGATAGAGGGTTTTTACAGTTTCTGTTGATTGCACTGATATCTTCAAGTCAGTAAAGTTTCTGTTGATTGCACTGATATCTTCAAGACAAAGTTTCTGTTGATTGCACTGATATCTTCAAGACTAAAGTTTCTGTTGATTGCACTGATGTCTTCAAGACTAAAGTTTCTGTTGATTGCACTGATGTCTTCAAGACTAAAGTTTCTGTTGATTGCACTGATATCTTCAAGACTAAAGTTTCTGTTGATTGCACTGATATCTTCAAGACTAAAGTTTCTGTTGATTGCACTGATATCTTCAAGTCAGTAAAGTTTCTGTTGATAGCACTGATATCTTCAAGACTAAAGTTTCTGTTGATTGCACTGATATCTTCAAGACTAAAGTTTCTGTTGATTGCACTGATATCTTCAAGACAATAAAGTTTCTGTTGATTGCACTGTTGATTGCACTGATATCTTCAAGACAAAAGTTTCTGTTGACTGTACTGATGATATCTTCAAGTCACTTACTGTCATGTTTATTCTCCAGTCAAACATGTTTGTAATTCTCCATACCCAGGAGAGGATTAAAGGAATTAAATCTTAAATCATATGGGGGCAAAGTCTGTTCAAACTGAGGTAAATGATTGATGGACAAGTACAGGTGATGTGTGTGTCAAAGTGAAGTCAAAGACAAAATTTTATTTCCAGATGGTACATTGAATAAGCAATAAATTTGCTTTGTGTGTGTGTACAGATTTTGACCCCGTTCATGCTGAGGCGCCTGAAGACGGACGTTGACCTGCGCATCCCCCCCAAGAAAGAGGTCATGGTGTACGCCCCTCTCTGCCCCCTGCAGAAAGATTTCTACTCCGCACTGATCGACAGAACCATCTTTGACAAGATCAAGGAGAAAAATGTAAGATGATGAATGAGGAAATGAAGGAAAGGGGGGTTATAATTTTTGTTGAAAAATAGCTTCACAAAGAAAAAAACTCTGTTGGTGTCGATATCTGATATGAAGTTTCATCAGAATTTCAAAATTTTTTTTTTTATTACAGGTTAAAAAATAATTTTGCAGGCAGATGAATACAGAAGTAGCAACTGTGGTTTCGGTAATATGTTATTCAGAATATAAAAAGGATTTTAAAATAAAAAATGAAATAAAGATATACTTTTGCATTTTAAAATAAATATTTGGCTGTGAATCTTACATCTTTGAATTTTCAGGACCCCCCCCCCCCCCAAAAAAAAACCCAACTGCAACACTAACCCAACTTCTGTCTTTAGATAACAGTGGTAAAAGGGAGTGAAGTTTTTGGATAAGACTTTTTTTTTGATTAAATTTTTTTTTTCTCTTTTGTTTGGGATGAGACCTATACATGATGTATTTCTGGGATAAGACCTATACATGTTGTATTTCTGGGATAAGACCTATACATGTTGTATTTCTGGGATAAGACCTATACATGATGTATTTCTGGGATAAGACCTATACATGTTGTATTTCTGGGATGAGACCTATACATGTTGTATTTCTGGGATAAGACCTATACATGTTGTATTTCTGGGATGAGACCTATACATGTTGTATTTCTGGGATAAGACCTATACATGTTGTATTTCTGGGATAAGACCTATACATGATGTATTTCTGGGATAAGACCTATACATGTTGTATTTCTGGGATAAGACCTATACATGTTGTATTTCTGGGATAAGACCTATACATGATGTATTTCTGGGATAAGACCTATACATGTTGTATTTCTGGGATAAGACCTATACATGTTGTATTTCTGGGATAAGACCTATACATGTTGTATTTCTGGGATAAGACCTATACATGTTGTATTTCTGGGATAAGACCTATACATGTTGTATTCTGGATAAGACCTATACATGTTGTATTTCATGGGATAAGACCTATACATGTTGTATTTCTGGGATAAGACCTATACATGTTGTATTTTCTGGGATAAGACCTATACATGTTGTATTTCTGGGATAAGACCTATACATGTTGTATTTCTGGGATAAGACCTATACATGTTGTATTTCTGGGATGAGACCTATACATGTTGTATTTCTGGGATGAGACCTATACATGTTGTATTTCTGGGATAAGACCTATACATGTTGTATTTCTGGGATAAGACCTATACATGTTGTATTTCTGGGATAAGACCTATACATGTTGTATTTCTGGGATAAGACCTATACATGTTGTATTTCTGGGATAAGACCTATACATGTTGTATTTCTGGATAAGACCTATACATGTTGTATTTCTGGGATAAGACCTATACATGTTGTATTTCTGGGATAAGACCTATACATGTTGTATTTCTGGGATAAGACCTATACATGTTGTATTTCTGGGATAATGTTTGGCTAGCTTCTATACATGTTGTATTTCTGGGATAATGTTTGGCTAGCTTCTATACATGTTGTATTTCTGGGATAATGTTTGCTAGCTTCTATACATGTTGTATTTCTGGGATAATGTTTGGCTAGCTTCTACATGTTGTATTTCTGGGATAATGTTTGGCTAGCTTTCTGTTACATGTTTTGTTTGTGTATTTCTTGTGCCTGCAGGGAACAGTGGAGAAGCTGGAGATGGACAAGAAAGGTCGTCCATTGCGGAAAGTAGCGAAGAACAAGGTA
Source organism: Stramonita haemastoma (assembly GCA_030674155.1). Taxonomy (NCBI): domain Eukaryota; kingdom Metazoa; phylum Mollusca; class Gastropoda; order Neogastropoda; family Muricidae; genus Stramonita; species Stramonita haemastoma. Next base: position 43,343,813 of record CM060338.1, on the reverse strand, counting down.
GACTACAGCCTGATGATCCACAGCGAGAAAGACGACCGGGAGAGGACGACGGGCAGACAGAAGGCCCAGGAGGAGGAGGAGATCGAGAGCTGGGTGCAGGCCATGGTGGAGATGCAGCAGAAAAGGTCTGTGGGGGGGTGGTATGTGTGTGTGGCTGGTGTTGTGTTGTGTTGTGTTTTGTGTGTGTGTGTGTGTGAAGTCAAATTTTTATATCCAGACGGTACATTGAATAAATATTGATTTGCTTTTTTTCTGTCAAGCCATCTATCCAGGGGGGAAAAAAAGAAGAGAAAAGTAGACATTTCACCAATATTAACTAACATGGTGTGTGTGTGTAAGTGTGTGTGTGCGAGTGTTTGTGTGTGTAAGTGTGTGTGTGTGTGTTTGTGTGTGAGTGAGTGAGTGAGTGTGTGTGTGTGTGTGAGTGAGTGTGTGTGTGTGTGTAAGTGTGTGTGTGTGTCTGTTTCTCTGTGTGTGTATGTTGTTGTGTGTGTGTGTGTGTCTGTTATCAGTTGCTTCCCACCCCCACTTTCCTTCTGCTTTCCTTTGTCTGTATCAGTGTTTCTTTTGGATGAAGATTCCTCGGTGTAGGTGCTTGACATTTCTTTGAAGAACAAACAGGTCGAGGGGTGTATGACCAGAGTGCTGGAGTGCATATTTGACTTCCTAGAGAGCATAGGTGATGCGCCTTTTCCTCCTTCAAAGTAGCTGCCAGCAGCTATAATTACTTCCAGACTCTCAGCAGGCTTTGTACCTCTAGCCCAATAGAGGTTTGGCATGTGGTAGCAATTAGTGATGGTCACAGCGTGATGGAAATCTACTTTGTGCAAATCCCGGCTCAGGATTCAGGGGGGGCCAATTATTCAATCCTGGCAAATCCTGGTTCGGGACTAAGAGGGTTAACGTCCCAGATTTAGGGACTGTTGTGCTGCACATTGTCAGTTTTCCCCATTTTCAGCTCCTCTCAGCTGCTATCTGCTCCACCCCAGATGCTGCTAATTATAGCAGGAACTGACGACATGTGGACTTGGGAAAAGGAAGGGGATAAATTTAGCACTGGACCCATGACTGAGTTAAACTGGATTTGCACGCTGTGGCTGTAGTCCCTTGGTTTGTGTTGTGTCGCGGCAGCGTTGTGACCTGAAGCCTTGTTGGTTGCAGAGAGCAGAAGGCAGCCCCGGAGCAGAAGGTGTCCCAGCTGAGCATCAAGCTGCGCAACGTGATGATGCAGCTGCGCAAGTGCTGCTCCCACCCCTTCCTGCTGGAACACCCCCTGCAGGACAATGACCCACAGCAGCTCAGCCTGGACGAGAGAATCATCTCCCAGTCTGGCAAGATGCTCGTCCTCGACCGCATGCTGAAGGAACTGCACAGACGAGGTCACAAGGTGGGTAGGGGGAGGAAAGGGGGAATTTATTCATGTTGGTGTTAGTCGTGGTGACTTTGTGGTGGATTGCAGTGTTTGAGTTCACGAGAGGAATTTATCCTTCATGTCCGTGTTAGTCGTTTCTGTGTGGGATGGATTGTAGCGTTTGTGTTCAAGAGAAAAATGTTTGAATGAATGCGGGGGGTCATTGATTTGATCAGAGCTGCCAGGGACTCCGAAGAATATACAGATTTTATGTGCTGAAATTGCCCTGGTTACTTGTGTAAGGAAATTGGTTACTTGTGCAAGGAAATTAACTTGTTCAGAAATATATGTGCAAAGAAAATTACTGATCAAAGTAGCATTGCCCTGGTTACTTGTGGGAAGAAATTAAATTGTGTTAACCCTTTGCTTGGCACAACGCCCCAAAGCGCCCGACCCTGTCCTTGGGCAAAACGCCCCAAAGCGCCCGGCGACATGACCGTCACTTCAGAGCGATCATACATTCGAAATTCCCGCCAATCTCGCTTCAAATCTGGTGAATATAGAAGCCACGAGACTGCCCGCGAGACTTCCGCATGTTTATTACAAATGGCGGCGATTGGAGTGAGTTTGTTGCAAGTTTTGGAGGAAAAAAATCGCAAATTTTTCCAAGATGGATGCTATCTTCGAACCCGACATTTACGATCGTTTTTACAGCTTCCATGCTGAAAATATGACGCTGTGAGATGTGTATCTAGGCTCAAATATCAATGTAATCGATCCTAGTAGTGTGTGCACTTCTGAGTTTGTTGACTGAAGTGAGAGAATCAAAATCAAAAATCAAAATCAAATCAAAATCCACCTGACCATTGTAGAGTTATTGCATGTTAAATACATACACCCACTCACAAGCCATCCACCTCCATTTTCTCTGCCCGGCAGGAAGGTGACAAATGATTTTGCTGTGCCAAGCAAAGGGTTAAGAAGTACTTCTGTAAAGAAAATAACAGATCAAAGTAATTACTTTATGCGCTAAAATTGCCCTGGTTATGTTACTTGTGAAAAGAAATCCACAAATCACAATTTGCTCTGTCTCCCACTTGGGGTGAAAGGGAAGGGAAAAAAAAAAGAAGAGTGTAACAGGTGATAAAAAGACAGTAATTGTGCCTCCCTTCTATGCCCCAGGTGTTGATCTTCAGCCAGATGACCAAGATGCTGGATCTGTTGGAGGACTTCTGTGTGCTGCGCAACTACGGCTTCTGCCGCCTGGATGGAGGCATGAACATCCACGACAGGAGGGACAGCGTCAGTACACACACCCCTCTCTCTGTCTGTCTCTCTGTCTCTCTCTGTCTCTCTCTGTCTCTCTGTCTCTCTGTCTCTTTGTCTCTCTCTCTCTCTCTCTCTCTCTCTCTCTCTCTCTCTCTCTCTCTCTCTCTCTCTCTCTCTCTCTCTCTCTCCTCCCCCTCTCTCTCTATGTGTTGGAAGGAACTTTTTTTTTCTTCATGAATCCATTTGTTATTTGTAAACTTTTGTTTTTTTCATTCCTTTCGTTAGAGTTCTGATGTTCACCAATGGCGAGATTTTTGTTGTTCTTGTTTTTTTCAGTAGCCGCATTCTGACAGGGCATGGTGTCTCAACACACCTGTGTGCATGCAGTTAAAAAATTTGTTTATGCGTTCCTACCAGCATACTATGGCCTACTCTTCTGAAAGGCAGAATGGTTTTTTTATATATGCGTGTATAAGATGTTCTTTGCGCACAAGACCTTGGTTTATTGTCTCATCTGAAGGCCTTTCAGGGGAATGGAATTGGCACTGATATGAAAAGTCCTTTGTTGCTCTGGTAAATGGTTTTTAGTATGAAGTCTGATCGGAGCTACTTTTCTTCAGTGTGTGAAGTCCTTGTCTGGTAGCTTGCATAAATTTCACTTTTTTGTAGGTAGCTTACAAGTGTCTTTGAAATAAATCAGTATTCAAGTTGCTGACTTGGGTCATGACGTGTGTGCAGATGGCAGAGTACCAGAAGGCAGACTCTGACAAGTTTGTCTTCCTGCTGAGCACCAGGGCTGGAGGTCTGGGCATCAACCTGACAGCTGCCGACACCGTCATCATTTACGACAGCGACTGGGTCAGTGAAGGATTGACTGACGGGTTGATTGATCTGATCTAGGGCTGGTTTGTGGTTAGGAGAGGTGTTTTCTTGTTGGGTGGCCAGCAGTTATGATAAGTTTTCAATTGGGTTGGTGGACCTAAGTATCAGGTTGGATGTTAGTTTTGTCATATGTCTGAAGATAGAAATATATTGTTCTCTCAATTCGGGGAGGGGGGGGGGGGGGGGGATTGATGGTGGATGGGCTAGGGAGAGAGAAGTTGGGAGGGAGGTTAGAGAGGTGGAAAGGTTGGGATGGCATAATTCTGGCAACCCAGCCATGTTGAAGATAAAGATCTAGAGAGATTGATATTTTCACAAAAATCAGATCTTGCAGTTATGTAAAAGATTCTCAATATCTTTCCCCATCCCTTTCTAGAAAGGGAACAGTGTAATGTGAAGAAGAAAAGGGATAAAGTTGGTGAAGTAATGACAGTATACAGTGGACCGGAAGTATAACTTTGGTGGACAGGAAATACAACTTTAAGGGACAGGAAGTAAAACCTCTGGTGAACAGAAAGTACAATTTCTGGCTGACAGGAAATGGAACTTTTAGTAGGGAAGGAGTGCAACCTCTACCAGACAGGCGTACACCTTTAGCAGACAGGCAGTACAACCTTTAGCAGACAGGCAGTACAACCTTCAGCAGACAGGCAGTACAACCTTTAGCAGACAGGCAGTACAACCTTCAGCAGACAGGCAGTACAACCTTTAGCAGACAGGCAGTACAACCTTCAGCAGACAGGCAGTACAACCTTTAGCAGACAGGCAGTACAACCTTCAGCAGACAGGCAGTACAACCTTTAGCAGACATGAAGTACAACTTTTAGCAGACACGAAGTACAACCTTTAGCAGACAGGCAGTACAACTTTTAGCAGACAGGCAGTACAACCTTTAGCAGACAGGAAGTACAACCTTTAGCAGACAGGAAGTACAACTTTTAGCAGACACAAAGTACAACCTTTAGCAGACAGGAAGTACAACTTTTAGCAGACACAAAGTACAACCTTTAGCAGACACAAAGTACAACTTTTAGCAGACAGGAAGTACAATCTTTCCCTGTCTCTGTGTCTACAGAACCCTCAGTGTGACCTTCAGGCTCAGGACCGATGTCACCGCATTGGGCAGACACGGCCGGTGATGGTGTACCGCCTGGTCACCGCCAACACCATCGACCAGCGCATCGTGGAGAGAGCCGCCGCCAAACGTCGCCTGGAAAAACTGGTCATCCATCAGGGTCAGTGGGAGGGGAGGGGGGACTGTGTGTGTGTGTGTGGCGGGCCATGTGTGATTGTGTGTGTGTGGTGACTGCAATTTTGTGTTAGGGATTGCAATGTGTGTGTTGACTGCAGAGTGTGTGTGGGACTGCAGTGTGTGTGTGGCTGCTGTATGGGTGTGTGTGTGGGACTGCAGTGTGTGTGTGTAGCAGTGTGTGTGTGGGACTGTAGTGTGTGTGGGGTGGGACTGCAGTGTGTGTGTGTCTGCAGTATGTGTGTGTGGGGACTGCAGTGTGTGATTAAAGTGTGGGTGTGTCTTAATTTATCTCTGAATACATGTCAGCGACAGCCTTCGTTTGAAAATAGTGCTCTGTGCAACAGGCGCTGTATACTATATGTTTAAAACCCTGGTGTTTTTCAGGCAAGTTCAAGAGCGGCATAGAGAACTTCCAGACGTCCCTGCAGCCCATCAGCAGCGAGGAACTGCTGAACCTGCTCACGTCCAAGGACCACGAGTCAGAGGTCGGCAGTGCCAAGAGTCAGGAGGTCATCAGCGATGCTGACCTCAAGGCCTTGCTGGACCGCTCTGACCTGGAGAGCAGATGGAGAGCCAAACTGCTGAAGGCTGCAGCCTCGGGTGAGGGTCTTTTTAAAAAAAAATTTTTTTTTATATTTTTTGTGTGTGTTCATCTGGTGAGGTCTGGTGTGGGCTGGGAGAGTGTGTGGTGTGTGTGTGTGGGGGTGATGAAAAGGAACATGGCAGAAACAAAGAGTGTTAGAAAAGAAGGAATTTCCAGGGAAGAATGAAATTCTAAACCAATGAACAAACAAATCAAGGCTCTTGGACTGTAAGAGGAGGAGGAGTAAAAGTGGAGTTCCCAGGTAACTAAACAAATGGTCTGTTTTGCTCATCGCTTTGGTGAATATGTGTGTGTTGTGTATTTTCTCTGTAAAAATTGTTTTTGTTTACCACACCTTATATTGAAGATGGAGCCTATTGTTAATTGGCTGTGTATTCCTTGCACAGACACATGGACAGATTGTTAAATAATTTGGTGTATATTTCCTGCACAGACACATGGACAGATTGTTAATTAATTTGCTGTATATTCCTTGCAGACACGTCAACAGAAGACAGTGACAGCAACCAGGGCTTCCCATCCATCCACCACCCCCCTTCTCCTCCTCCTCCTCCCCCGCCCCCCAGACCAAAGGCGGCAGACGTCAGCCAACAAGGGGGAGATCACTCAAACCCAAGGAGCCCTCCAGTTCTGCTGCTGCAGTGACCTCCCATCGTGCTGTCTTCAAGGTCATCGACATTGAGAGGGGGACTTTCCTTCTGCAGATGTTTGATGATGTCAGTGTTATGGGGGGAGTCGGGTTATGTAGATACATTTCACGTAGGTGATACAGCAAGAAAGGGTAAATTTGTTGGCCTGAAATCTGCAGTGAATATTTTTTTGTTGGTTTTTTTTTGTTGGTTTTTGCAATGAATACTTAGTTCGTTTTGTACATTCTGGAGAGTCTGGAGGTTGCTGTGTTTATTTGATGACGTTTTTGTTGCTGTATTAGTCAGTTTGTGATAGTGTGTTTATCAGGCAGTGTAGATGTGTCTGTGTAGTCATGTTGGAAACAGGCAGTGTAGATGTGTAGGTGTAGTCTTGTTGGAAACAGGCAGTGTAGATGTGTTGGTGTAGTCTTGTTGGAAACAGGCAGTGTAGATGTGTGGTGTAGTCTTGTTGGAAACAGGCAGTGTAGATGTGTTGGTGTAGTCTGTTGGAAACAGGCAGTGTAGATGTGTTGTGTAGTCATGTTGGAAACAAGGACAGTGTAGTTAGATGTAAACAGGCAGTGTAGATTGTGTATTTAGTCAGTTGAAAACAGGCTAGGTAGATGGAATAAACAGGCAGTGTAGATGGTGTTGGATTAGTTTGTGTGGAAACAGGCAGTGTAGATGTGTTGGTGTAGTTGTGTTGGAAACAGGCAGTGTAGATGTGTTGGTGTAGTTGTGTTGGAAACAGGCAGTGTAGATGTGGTTGGTGTAGTCTTGTTGGAAACAGGCAGTGTAGATGTACTAACAGGCAGTGTAGATGTGTTGGTGTAGTTGTTGGAACTGGCAGTGTAATGTGGTCATGTGTTGTCTTGTTGGGAAACAGGCAGTGTAGATGATGTCAGTGTAGTCTTGTTGGAAACAGGCAGTGTAGATGTGTTGGTGTAGATGTGTTGGTGTAGTTTGTTGGAAACAGGCAGTGTAGATGTGTTGGTGTAGTTTGTTGGAAACAGGCAGTGTAGATGTGTTGGTGTAGTCTTGTTGGAAACAGGCAGTGTAGATGTGTCAGTGTAGTCTTGTTGGAAACCACAGCTGACAGTTTCCCCCACTTTCAGCTCCTCTCAGCTGCTAATTATCCTGACCCAGCCCAGTTGAGGCCAGCTTGTGCAAATTATAGCAGAAGCTGACCACACACAGACTAGGTAAAAGGAAGGAACGCGCTAAATTTAGCATGACTCAGCTGTACTGAGGGATGTTGGATTTTGCGCTCTGTGAAACAGGCAGTGTAGATGTGTGGGTGTAGTCTTGTTGGAAACAGGCAGTGTAGATGTGTGGGTGTAGTCTTGTTGGAAACAGGCAGTGTAGATGTGTGGGTGTAGTTATGCTGGACTGGGTGTATTTAGAGAGGGGAGCTATGGTGGTGTTTTTGTCTCCAGTGTTCAGGGAAACCGGTGGGGGGGGGGGGGGGCTCCATAACTGATTGCCGAGCCGTTTTGGTTGTGCCAGGTGGAACTCTGACTGCAATTTTTTTGTCTGTTAATTTTTGTGATTATGTGCCTATCTATGATACGGGCTTTACTTGTTTTTTTGTAATTATAGACTTGCCTATGGTATGGGCTTTGAGCAGGATTTGTTTGAACGGAAAAGCGCAAAAATGGTGCTATTGTGGTAGTGATCATAGAGCCATTGTTGCTGCTCCCCATCTCTTGATGGGTGGTCATTGCTGTGTCTGCACTTTCCCCCGGGGGGGGGGCTGGAATAGCACAAACGTTTGATTAATGAATGGAGTTAAGTGGGGAAGGGAAAGAAAAGGGTATCTGTCAGTCACAATCTTTTACAAGTTTCCCAAGTCTCTCCCTTCCACACCCATCCACCGTCAGAATTTTTTGGGGGAAGAGGAAATTTTTTTTTTTTAATTAATTCTCTCAAATGTAGGGGGCGGGGGGCTGGAGTTGGCCTGTTTTTGGGAAAGGTGACATTGAAAAAGAAAGAAAAGATAAGGTGACCAGCAGATGCAATTTTTGCAATAGAAAACTGTTTTTCCATCTCTCTCCCCCCTTCATCCCCCATTTCTTTCTTTTCACTTTTGTTGGAATCTCTGGGACCAAATTCGAGACACCAAATGTGTTCACTGTACCTCAGTTTATTTTCTGTCTCATTCTCTAAATACCTGTGTGTTCATTTTTCAGATTTTTGTGTAAATAATTTTTGTTGGTGTACATGATTTTTCTAGCATTAACTTGTCAGTGAACTGCCTTTCAATTAGTTTTATTTTGTGTATCCCAGCTTAGATTTAGGATGACTGATGGAGGGAAATTCTGACTTACTTTGTATGAAGAAATAATTCTGGGTTAGGAAAGAGGGAGTGGAATTATTGAAAAATCTGCACAGAGAAAATCTGGTCAGTGTGTAAATCAACTGAAACATGATTTTTCTTCTGTCTTAGTAAGATGTATGGGAAGGCACCTGGAGTGTGCTGTCTTTGCTCTTACGCCATGTCTGCAGGATATTTGAAACTGTGACATTGGAGTTAGTTCAGAAATCACATCCAGGGCCCAGGTTGGTGGAATGAATAGCATGTTGGCCAAGTGAATAGCATGGTGGCCACTTGACCCAAGGTTCAGATCTCATTCCCCATGGTTATGGGGGAAAAGACCTGACTGCCTTGACAGAGCTTGTATGAAATCCCCTTCCAGTGGATGAGATTCTAACCCCAGGTTTTCATGCATAGCACGAGATCTGTTCCTTCAACATGGTGTGAAGCAATAGTGCCTCGCTCTTATGTCATTGCCACCATTCTGGGCATCTCTATCAACACACACGTGTGTGCATGCACACACATACATGTATACATACATTGCACACACACACATGTATACATACATACATGCACACACATACATGTTATACATACATACACACACATACATGTATACATACATACATACACACACAAACATATCTTTTCCACAGTTCGGTATGTCTTAAGATTATTTAGTTGATGTTGGGTTTTGTTATATTTTTTGTTAGGGTTTAAAAATTTATTTTTTTTACAGTGCCTCTTTTTTGTTTTTGTTAGACAGGTGGTTTACCTGGGATTGAACTGTCACCTGTTGACAGTGACGGGAAATGCTTTGTTGTATTGTACTTCTCTTCTTGTGAATTGAGGTAGTGTGTGCTAGGTTTTGTGTGTGCACTTCATGTGTTAGCATGAATGGGAGAAAATGAGAGAGGTGTGTGTGTCTTAATATAGTGTATATATTTTATTTCTGTGTTGTTTTGTTTGTAATGTGAAGTGCTTTGTACCAAAGTCATGGTTTTAGATGAGGCATTATATCATTTTCATAATCATTACTAATCCGTAGCAATATTGTCAGGATTATCATGTAATGTTCATGGCATATTACATTGATCACCAAGTATCCATGAATATCCAAGGCATCATTATATATAATCATCATCGCCACTCATTTCTACTGTCTTGATTATCATGTAAATATCCATCATTTTAACTGGAACATGTAAGGAAGCCAGTTCTTCAGTTTTTGGTTCACGGTCACACTTTGGTTTGAATGTGTCAAGGGCACAGTTCTTTTCCCTGGTTTATTTTCAGATAGTTAAGACCACCCACCTGCTTTGTTGTGCCTGTGACTAGATGCACATGGAGTGAGGACAATGAGCATAGGTGTAGGTTGTGCTGGGGCAGTGTCAAGTGTTGAGGCTGCTGGACCTATTGTATGAATGAGTGAGCGAGTGAATGATAACTGAGTGTAAACCAGTTCCCCACACTCCTAGTTTTTGTAGTGGGAGAGAAGGAAATGCATGTTAATATTAACACGGAGTGAACCCACTGACTGACTTGTTCGCCTGAAAAAAGTGAAGTTATCTTTCTTGCGTTATGTATGTCATGGTCTTTTTGTATAGAGAAAGCAGCTTAAAGCCAGTCGACTGCTAGACGAGAGTGTGTGCTTCAAGATATTATGTTTATTTGTTCATTTTGCCATGGTTAGTTATTCTATGTACATTTGTATAGTGTGCCATTGAAAGTACAGGATGAAGGATGTAAACTTATAGTTTTACTTAAGTATGTGGATGATGAAGGATGTAAATAGTGTGACATAAGTATGTGGATCTGGATTTGTGGTGCTCATTTTTTTGTGGCGCACAATTGCTTTGAGCTGCTGAAGACATCAACTTCTGATTATGGTGTTCAAGTTGATTTTTCTGTTCAGTTAGATAGATTTGCACTCCTGCTTTTTATGATGGCGAAGAGGATTATGATTTTTTCTCCCTATCAGAATACTCTTTCAGGTTGTTGAATGTGACTAGTTTACATGTATACATCTCTTGTTTTGCATTTGTCTGTTTTTTTGTTTATTTTTCTGGTGATCTAAGTTCTGTAGATTCTTTTCATTGCAGTCATTAGTAGCTTTGAAGGTGTTAAGTGAGAACAAGGGCGATTCAGGTATAGTTATGACTACATTCATAGTTCCAGTTTTTCTTTGACGGGCCAGATTTTAGAAAGCTTCTGTTTCCTTTTTTTTTGTTTTTGGATTGATTGTGAAAAAGGGCTGTTCTGTTATGACAATCGTTCCAGTTTTTTATTTCAAGGCTAGATTTGAGAAATTTTAGAAAACTTTTCTTTTTCTTTTTTGTAAATCAAAATAGTTTTCTTTATAAAAAAAAAAAAATGCTTGCATGAAGTTGTTTATTTAGGAGGAGAAAACTGGCTGGAAAGAAGAAATTGTACTTGTGTTAGCAAGCAGTGAACTGATTAGTTTTTGTTGTGATGTTATTCAGTTAGTATTTATGAGTCCCACTATGAGCTTCTGCAGTTAGGTGAATGATGATGGGTCATTTTTTGGATGATTGAATTCAAAGATAAGAAAACAAAACAACTTAAAAATGAACTTTGCTGGCAAGGTGAAATTACACCGAAGTCTTTATTTCTATATTGGGATGATTGATTCAAGATAAGAAAACAAAACACTTAAATTAACTTGGTGGGTGGTTGAAATTACACCGAGTATCTTATTTTACAAGGGTGCTGTAGTCTAGTGTTTACGGGTTGGACCGTAATCTAAAGGTTGCGGGTTCGATCCCAGCTTCGCTTTGGGTGTGTTAGCCCTGGATAAGGACTTCGGCTATTTCTACCCCCAGGTGTAAGGGGTACTAACCTTGTGTTGGGGGTTAACCCTAGCGATAGACTGGGTCCTATCAGGGGGAGTCTATGATGCAGTGCTTACGCCACAGAACAGGTATAAGCACGCCCGAGAGCTTAGGCTCGGGACAGACTTTAACTAACTAACTATTTCTATATCGGGATGATTGAATTCAAAGATAAGAAAACAAAAACAACTTAAAACTGAACTTTGCTGGCAAGGTGAAATTACACCGAAGTCTTTATATCTATATATTGTGAGTATATGTGACAGAAAACAGGCAGCCTTGATTTTATTTATTTATTTATTCTTTTATATCGAGGATAATGGAACTAAGCAATCATATGCTATTTTACATCCAGTCTCCGTGTGTATGCAGTTTTGTAAATGTCATCTGTTCCCACTGGCACACAATGGCCTGCTCTTAGGAAAAGTGGAACAAGATTTACTGTGTGTGCAAGATGTACTGCATGCTTTTGCACACGGGGCCTCGGTTTACAGTCTCATCCGAAGGACTTTTGAGGGGAGTAGAGTCAGCACTGATGTTAACTCCAGAGGAAAAATCCCCTTCGACCGGGAATCGAACCGGGTCATCAAATTGTGAGCTTGATTAATCATATAGCAGCTTAAATCAATAAATACACCAAAACATGTTTGCTGAGGAAGGTTCTTGAAATGATAGCTTCTCTAAGGTACTGTAGTATGTGCCAAGAAGTGAATATATATATATATTATATTATTATTATATATATATATATATTATATATATATATATATATATATATAAAATCAGTTTCTTCATATACTGCTTACTAAGTAACCTCGGGTAAGGACACAGAAAGCCCTCAAAATATGTTCAACAATCCCAGGACCCCAGCCTGTGTGCTGTCCCAGAACTGAGGGCAGATCCCAGGCCTGATAACTAGAGCAATTGAAAATTGCAAGTCATTCTGATGGAAGGAAACTTTAATTTTCTTTTTTCTGTGAACAAGAAAACCTGTGTGTGTATCAGACTCAGGGTGAGGGTATAAGGTGAGGTGTAGGCTGACACCTTCACTGTCAGCACTCTGCATGCATGTTCTGGAAATGGATCGTCTTTTTCTCTCTGTGTCCCTGCATTTTTTTTTTTTTCTCTAGTGAGCCAAAAACATAAGCACGTACGTGTATGAACTGTTAGAACTGTGGATGAATATTGTGTAAAGACTTGATTTTTTTTTGTTGTATATTGATAAAGGAATGAATGAAGATTTTTATTTTATTTTATTGTAATGTTCTGCTTGCATGTTTTGACATTGAATAAAAACAAAACCCAGCAGAAATCCGAAATGTGATGACTAGTTTTTATTGACTGGGTGGAGTTTTTGAGCATGATCTACCTGACTGGTACTAACTTCAGACACAAGAAAATGCTTTGTGTTTTCCTACCTCAGCTTCAGTTTCCAGGTTCACCAACAGTGAGACTTGGCCAATGTTTTTGCCCACTGTGGATGTAGCTGAATTCTGACGTCAAGAATGTATGCTGGGTATGTTGGTGTTTCTGTAACCCACCGAAGGCTGACATGAATGACGGGTTCTTAAACGTGCGTATTTGATTTCCTGAGGGAAATTAAGGCACTGGCAGGTCTGCACTAGTTGGTATGGGAGATGGTAAAAATCTCACCCTTAATTCACCAGATGCTGCTGAGGTTTGAACCCACAACTTCCTGGACCCATGGGATTGAAGTTGAACAGTCTTCACCACTTGGCTATAGCGTCTGTCTAGCCTCATTCTGAATCAGAAGCAGCAGCCTTGCCATTATTAGGAACAGGAGTGATGCTAACTGTGAACATCCTGTGTTCAGAGACAGTGCACTGCAAACGCAAGGGAAACAATTGGTTTGGTGACCCAATGCTCCTACACACAAGTTTCACCTATAGGGATACACACACACACAACACACACACACACACACTCTCTGTCACACACACATACATACATACACAAACACTCTTTCTCACACACACACTCATACATGCAAAGAGGATAGATAGGGGGATGGGATAACTTGGTTAGTTAGAAGTTAGCGCTTGTGACCTGATGACCCTGGTTTGAATCCCATTCAAGAGGATCTGATATTTTCGCCTGGAGTTGACACCAGTATCGACTCCACTCCCCTCTAGTCCGGATGAGACCATAACCCGAGGTCCAGTGTGCGAATGCTTGCAGAACAGCTTGCGCACACAATAAAACCTGTTCCACTTTTTGGAAGAGTGGACCGTTCTGCACTGCTGGTTGGAACAGATGACAAAATTGACAAAACGGCATACACATGGGGACTGGATGTAAAACAAAACAACATTGAGTGCATACTTGGCTATCTTTGAAATAAAGGAATTAAAAAATACAGAACAAAAAATAAGAGAGAAATCTGCACATACAGACGCAAGTTCACACACTGAGTTTGACACACACACACACACATTATATATATATATATGTGTATATATCTATATCTAGATAGATAGATAAATAGATATATATACACATATATTTATAGATATATACACACACACACATATATATATATATATATATATGTGTGTGTGTGTGTGTATGTGCATGTGTATGTGTGTGTGTGTATATAATATATATTATATATATATATATATATATATATATATATTAACATTTTCCATCTTATCTTAAAATGTGAAATGTTTCAGAAGTATTACTTGTGCTAATTCAAAAGTTCACTCAACAAAACACACCTTGTCAGTGTGACAACAGAAGCCCCCCCAAAAAAAACAAACCACATGCACAGGTGCACACACAAACACACACCACTTGACAAAAATTCACAAGACTAAACTTTGAAGAGGCATGTTTATTTCATCTGACAAATTTCAAATCAGTTCACAACATTACATGTTGCATCGTAACTATTTCTTTCTTTCATTCATCAACATCGTGAAGAAAAAAAAAAATCAGAACATATAAATGCAGTTTTTGTTTAAAATCTGGAAATTTGTTCTTAGCTGTTAAAAGACACATACACAATCTAAAATCTCATCGGTTTCTCAAAAAAAAAAAAAAAAAAAAAAAGAGACTAAGATTTGACAGAGGCGAAGGTGGAAGGAGAAGGAGAGAGGTTGGGATGATCATTGTTGCTAGGCCCTGCACTTGTGTCAGTCTATGGTGCAACTTTAAAAACATACATACATACACACATACATGCATACAATCAGATTATCACAATCAGTTATTTTGTAAGCAAAGTGTATACATTTGTGGGGTAGAACTGAAAAAAAAAACACCCACCAAAAAAAAAAAATTCCCGCCAATCATTGATTTGCATGCACACTGGCTCTACTGCCAGTGATCACATCGTATCTGTCGTACATACATGCGCACTCAGTCACACACATTTGCATTTGACATGATAGGATGCATCGATTAAAAACAATTCCACTGCCAATGTCATGACACAGCTTATGTCGCTGTACAACACATCACGTCAGTCCATGACCGTGGTAAAGACTTTGCACAAATGTCATGCAAGGTCATTCATACATGATTTATTTTTAATACATCTACACTCCGCATGTTACACACATATATAAATTCAAACATTCAGCTGTCCTTCATTATACATGTATGTCTCTATCTATCTTGCGCACACATATAGTCAGTTCTCATCAGTCATCAGATTAACACAGATATTGCCAACAGAAGGGGGGGGGGGAAATACTGCCGCCAGAAGTAGCAGTGAAACAGATGAAGCAATCTGACATAGTTCTTGAGATTTACAACTTGTCCAAATCCCACATTTTGGAGGAAGAAAGGGGGGTGATTGGGGGGTGGTGGTGGTGGTGGTGGGGGGGGGGGGGGTGGTGAGGGAGGTTTTCTACATCTCCCTGTATGCTAGTGGTCTTTTCATCTTTCTTGCATGTGCAATCATGTAGAAATTCAGATCATTCCTGGATTTTCCTTTCAACAATTCATGGTTTTGCTTTAATATTATAATTCACACATGGCAATGCAACCCCTCAGAAAGAGAGAAAAGGGCTCAAACATCTAATACTGCCACCCTTTAAAAAAAACACAAAAAAACCAACCACCCACAAACACAATACAGCCCAAACTAATTGGAAGGCTACTACAAAAACAAAACAACAAAAACAATGTAAAACAAAGCCCCCCCACCCCCTGAAAAAAAACTCCCCCACAAAATCACTTATTGCCGGACCAACTCCTTGAAGACAGCTGAGAAGATTCCCCCCCAAAAAAAAAACCAACAACAAAAAACAACAATAACAACAACAACAACAAAAAAACCAGCACAGTAACACTTGCTGTAACAATTCTGACATAGATAAAGAAATGCAAGGCAGGGTTTTAGTCTTTGCTTTTCATTTCACTATGTAAACGAGACCAGAGACACAGACACCTGCAGGCGTGCCCTGATTCTTTTAAAAAAGCAACACTATAACTCTCCACCCGTTACTCACTGTCTGTACATTCCCATGGTGTGTCAACTAAGAGCTGATGACAGCAATCCCAGTCTTCCCATTCTCTGTGAGCCCACGCATAATTATCACTCTCAATACTGAATAGAACAGCTGGCAAGAGCCTGAACAATTTCTGCAGTACATGTATAATGTATAAATTAAAACCTGTGATGGGTTCAGAACTTCCAAACCTTCTACCTGACAATGCATTTTTCTAGAATGTCAATGTGGCATGCGCAGGTCTACATATGAAAACTTTAGTTAAAGTCTGTCCCGAGCCTAAGGCTTATCAGGCCGGTGCTTATCCCGGTTTCTGTGGCGTTAAGCGACTGAGTCATAGACTCCCCCTGGATAGGACACAAGTCTATCGCAGGGTTAACCCCAACACAAGGTTGGTACCCCTTTTACACCTGGGTGGGGTGAGAAAATAGCCGTAAAGTGCCTTTTCCAAGGGCACAATGCCATAGCTGAAAGCTGGGATCGAATCCGCAACCTTTAGATTACGAGTCCAACGCTCTAACCACTAGACTACAGCGGCGGCTTATGAAAACTTTGCTGCACATTATCTTTCCACTGGAACCATTATGTGTTTAACTACTAATCTAACCTATACATGTCTAATTACTAACCTTACCACTTTATGTTTAATTACTAACTTTACATCTACATGTTTAATTATTAATAATCTTACCTCTACATGTCCAATTACTAATCTTACCTCTACATGTTTAATTATCAATAATGTTACCACTCTGTTGACAAGGTGTACACTAGTGCTGTAGTAACCCAAAACACAGAACCAGGTTGTTGTTATACAACACACGATAACGAAAGATACAGCTATCAAGTCATTCACTTCATGGAAAATTATGTACCACATCATCAACTTATGAGCAAATGAATGAAATGAATGCTTCCTACTGCTGCTGCTTCATTCTCTCTACACAAGGAACAAACATCTTGAGATCAATCTTTTCACCAACAACATGGAACTTTAGAGAAGCCAACAGCAATACAGGGCGATATTACCAACAACACAACAAACAAAGTCACACTGAAAGATACACACACACACACTGACAATGAAGCTAGAACATAACACTGACTCACTTAACTCAGGTATATGAGAAAATTAACTACTGCAGCATGTGTCAATAATATCTCAAAGCAAATTGTATTGATAAGCAGAGCACTACACCATTTAAAAAAATTATAATATAGGCCTATAATACACACTCTAAGATTTGGGATACAAGATCTTGGAAAAAGCAAACGTTTCTCCTACTTGAGCTGACAACTTCAAGAGAAAGATCTGTCAATCAAGATCATGCAAAAAGCTTAGAACAACCTTCGGAAAAAAAACAAAACAAACCCAACCCTCTCTCACCCCTTCTAAATAACAGTTGTAACAGAGTGGAGATATGTGATCTGCCACACCTCTGTACAACTTCTCGGCTACAACAGTACAGTCAGACAGTGAGGATGTGGCCTCTAAAAAGACGAAGATTACCTCCCATGTGAGCAGAGTATGCATGCAACGTGGTGTTTCTAAACAGGGAGACACTGGCAAACTGTGTGAGGCTGTTTCCTTGGGGGTGGTTTTGACCCCATTGTGAACACACCTCGCCCACACAGTAAAATAGCCGCCGCGGTAGTCGAGTGGTTAGGGCGTTGGACTCGTAATCTAAAGGTTGCGGGTTCGATCCCAGCTGTCGGCTATGGCGTTGTGCCCTTGGAAAAGGCACTTTACGGCTATTTTCTCACCCCACCCAGGTGTAAAAGGGGTACCAACCTTGTGTTGGGGGGTTAACCCTGCGATAGACTGGCGTCCTATCCAGGGGGGAGTCTATGACTCTCAGTCGCTTAGCGCCACAGAAACCGGGATAAGCACCGGCCTGATGAGCCTTAGGCTCGGGACAGACTTAACTTTTTTTTTTTAACACAGTAAAACGCAGATTATTTATGAATGCGGTCTCTTTCTTCAGGGAATACCCCCTGTGTTCTGACCAAACTCTGTAGCTCCCAGGTTATCATAGAGACAGGAGATAATGTACATACAAATCTCCTCTCTATCATGTAACTAAAATTTTGGTTCCTGAGAAAATGCTGATCCGTGTGCCACACACGTATACATGTATAGTATACCAGCACATGTATTCGTAACACTTAGCAGTCAACAACATGACATAAAAATCTAATTCACCATTGCCTAGTCTGAATACACACACACACACACACACCACACTACATTCGCACGCACACACACACACACACACACACATACATTCGCACACACACACACACACACACACACACACACACACACACACACACACATGTAAAGAATATCTGATACATAGATCTGTGACAACAATGCTGACAACTCCAGCACTGATCCCTCTCATGCTAAGTAAGGTAAAGCATAATTTATATACCAACTTGCCCTGGAACAGCACACCCCTACCCCCCTCCCTCACTTAGCTGCTAACTTGTTGACTGACAGTGCTAAACACAACAACCATGGCAATTCTTTGCCAAAACATTTGCTTCATGCATTTTATACAGAACTGGCTGCCAGGAATTTTTTTCTTAAAAAAAACCCCAAACAAACCCCTACAACAATAATCCAACAAAAAAATCCCCCCAAAACCCCACCCCCAAATCAAACCCCCCCCCCCCCCAAAAGAGCCCCCCTCCCCCATTAAAAAAATACCCCACAAAGACCCCCCCCCCCCCTCCTAAAAAGAAAAAGAATCCCTCTCTGTACTTCCCCAGGAAAACATTTCAGCAGAACAAACAGGAATGTAGCATTTCATAGGGGGAGAAAAAACCCCTGAAGACTTTGAAAATCTGAATTTGAAAATTTCACTGTACACAAAATCCTAAAAATGAAAAATCTCCATTTACTACGATTGAAAAAAACAACAAAAAACCCCAACTGTTCTACTTTGAGGATAATGGAATATGCATTCATGTGCTTTAAAAAATTAAGATTTTTTTTTTAACACCCAGTCCTCAGGTTTTGTAAATTATGTCACTTTTTCCCACTAACACATAATGGCCTACTCTTCCAAATGGTAAAACAGGTTTTCATGTGTGTGCAAGATGTTTTGTGTGCGTTCAAACATGCAGGACTTCAGTTTAAATAGTCTCATCCGAAGGACTTTGATATCATGCATGGATTCCAACAATGCCTCAGCCTTTCAAGTGGGTGAGGTTCAAATTACCCATCTTCAGAATCTTGATTGAAAAACTGGATGTTCACCTGCTGACAAGCTTGCACACTGTGGGTATAAGGTTCGATTCCCAGCCTTGCCCTCTCTTCCCAGTTTGAAAAAAAATCCTAGCAAAAGTCAAGTCTTTCGGAAAAGACTAAACCTGATGGACCCATGTACATCAAAAGAACCCATGACGGTTGAAAATAAAAAACAACAGGGAGGTACCTCCCAACTGTCCTGGCAAAACTGGTAGATATTCAAATCCAAACTGTCACCCAGAAGTCAGAATGCAGCTACCTTAATGGTGGGGAAAAAGGTTGCATAAGCAAATATTTCCTATTGGTAAAACTGATAACCCTAGCTGAGGTACAAACCAAAAAAAAAGTAAAACTTTTTTGCCTGAAGTATAAGATTACACTGAGACATTAGATGCCATGGTACTGTCTACTTTCAAATGTTAAACCCCCCACCAAAAAAAACCCAAACAACTTTTGGCTGATCTCACTTGTAAATGTAAACTGGAACAAAAATAAACTTAATTTCAGGTCCTCCAATAAAATATGATGATTTAAAATAATAATTTTCTGATGTTCAATAATCACATTAACACTAGTCACTGGTTCAAACATCATTCTCACAATTCTTTTCCCCAATTCCTTTGCTGCTCAAAACTTTGATTTCACAATTCATTTCAATCCGGCATGATACATGCTCAAATATTTTCATAATTCTCACATCCATATTTCTTCACATCATGATGTTTTCTAAATTCAAATCTAACAAAATATTTCAGTCTCTCCCACTAACCTAACCATAATTTCTTCAATCCATCCATACCCATGATCATCTCTCACATTTCCCACTGACAGCATCAATCCCTTTATTTTCACATTCCCTCTCACTTTCTTCAGTCTGCTTTAAAGCTCTAAATTCTCATACTATATATAAACATGTCTATTTCTCTCATACTACCCCCAAAATACATTCCACAAGTCAGCTCTGACATTTCCTCACTGCTTCAGAGGGTCTCATGATTCATTTGGGATGCTATCTTCTCACTGATTCATACAATTTTTTCATGATTTTTTCCGACTTTTCACTTCTCAAACACTGCTTTAACTTTCATTCTTTATGATTTATTTCTGACTGTTCACTCTCTCAAACACTGCTCTACGTTTAATTTCTGACTTTCCCAGAGCTCTTGACACTGCTTCAAACTACTTGTCATGATTCATTTTAGCCTTGAGCTCCCTTTTTCACACAGCTCTGATAAACAACACGCAGGTAAACAAACAACTATGGTCCAGTTCACATGTATACATACATGTAAGAACAATAAAATTCAAATACTCATAATCAATCATATAACAGCATACATAGGTTATAATATAAAAATTCAAACAACAAACATTCATACTCAGTTATGTTTCAAACAGCATGACATAAAACAGTACTCAGCATGGACACTGAAAATAAAGAACAAAAGAAACAGAAAATGGAAAGGAAAGCAGTGCACCATCTATCGTATTTATATTTCATCACAGTTTTTGTCAACAACATAAAAAAAAAAAAACCTAAAAACCAACCAAAAAACAAACCACTCCCATAATCATCACAAACCATTTTAAATTTTTCTTATTAAAAACACTTATTTTTCCTTGCTTTGCATAATACTTTGAGATGTCATACACCAAATAACACAAGTGTAATTGCCACTCTTGTTTGTAAAATTATCATTAAAAATAAAACATTTTCAGTCATCTAAGAGAATAAAGAGTTGCCATAGTGTCGCACTTCAGCAAGCATCTTGTGCACAGTTATTAAAAACCCCAGTGCGCAGAAGAGTAGGCCATCGTGTGCCGGTAGGAGCGGGATGACAAAATTATTAAAAAACCAGCATGTACACTGGTGTGTTTTAGACACCATCCCTGAGGAAAAAAAAAAAAGGGTAGGTGCTGCACTTGTGGCGACGCGCTCTCCCCAGGGAGAGCAGCCGAATTTCACACAGAGAAATCTGCTGTGACATAAAGTGGTATAATAAATAAATAATATAATGTACCGTATGACTATTCATACTATAGGAAAAAACACTTGGAAGCAATTCCAAATTTTCCTCACGCTTTTAATGATAAAAAGTTTGTTACAGTCATGAATGCATAGGAACTTAATGCATGTGGGTTCAATATATGGATTTTATTTTTAAAAAATCCCAAACAAAAAACTATGAGAAAAGTATACATGTAGAGTGTATGGCTTTAGGTCAAGTGGTACATACATAGTCACAGATCTTGAACTTCCTAACCTATTCAAAAACAAAACCAAAAAACAATACAAAGATTTTCTGAGCTTGCCAGCCTTTCTAAGGGACTGAAAGCTTTTCAGGCCGAAATTCTTGAACAATTTTTCCATCAGGATCTACAAAACTATCTCATCTTTTTCAGGCAAACATTTTCAAGAGATATATATGCTAACTAGCTAAAGTTGCCTTATTATTTTGCAGATCTATGGAAAAATTGTTGGAAAAGCTTCGGTAATAGTAATGTATCATGTTTGTTCTCCTACAGTCAGGGATTATATCTGATACACAGTCTGCTACTTCATAGATTTTAGGCTTTGGTGTTTTTTTCTTGTACTTTTTTTTAAAACAACATCAACAGAGTAAAACTTGGAATTATTGTTAATCCAAAAGAAACAAGACCCTTTTATTTCCAGGATAATGGATAAGTGCTTGAATGCTTTTTAACATCTAGTCCCCATGTGCATGCAGCTTTGTAAATTTTGTCATCCTTTCATATCGGCACACAATAGTCAACTCTTCTGAAAGGTGGAACAGGTTTGAACAGTGCAAGACATTCTGCATGCATTTGCACTAGTTCTGGACCTTAGGTTTATAGTCTCGTCTGAAAGATTTACCATCAACAGCCAAGTCTTACTTATTGAGACGTTTTCTCTCTCTCTCTCTCTCTCTTCTTCTCTCTCTCTCTCTCTTCTCTCTCTCTCTCTACACTCTCCACCCACCCCTACTCACCACACACACACACACACACACACACACACACTACTGAAAAAAAAACCAACACAAAACATTCCCCCCAAAGAAGAAAAAAGGATAAATGAAAATCACCACTTTTTTCAGTCTTTGCTAAAAGGGATAAAAAAAAACAACAACAACCCACACGATCTGAAAAAAAACAAAAAACAAACAAACCTAACAACCCATCTGATTCCATCATCATTATAATCATTTCACATACAGGTAAACAAATCATCCATGAAAGAAAAGAAAAAAATCCCACCTGTTATTATCACAACCAGACAATGAAAGTGTTAAAGCAGAGAGAGGGCGCGCTGTTCAGACACCTGCCCACTAAAACACCAACGTCTCTATGCGCGAAAACAGCCGACAGCGCTGTCCGGTCCCCCAAGTCTGTATTTCTCTTATAACGTGTAGACTACAGAAAACAAACAAACAGAAACCCTGTCGACAAAATCCACAGCGATTCCACACACACACACAACACATGTGTGCACACACAGGTACACTTCACACACCGTGTGCACACACGAGGTACACTTCACACACACGTGTGCACACACTGGGTACACTTCACACACACGTGTGCACACACTGGGTACACTTACACACACGTGTGCACACACTGGTACACTTCACACACACGTGTGCACACACTGGGTACACTTCACACACAGTGTGCACACATTGGTACACTTCACATCCATGCACACGATATATTATCTTGTCCTGCTTGCAGATCTTTCTGACGAAACGACCAAAGGATTGAGTGCTAAGACAAGTCCCTCTTTCCTCTGCGTCTGTGTCTAGACTTGACACCGATCGATGTGCTCATGAAGATGGATACACTGTCCAATCCAATCCAATGATGTTGCTTAGAGCCCCGCCGACCGCACAGGCCGGGGCTGTCACCTCGTCACATTTTAAAACTCGTATTAAAAGTGTGCAACTATGTGAATTTAAAACAGGGTTTAAAACCAACTCGACTGTCCTTGCTTGTATCGATGCCCGGTCGACCATAAGGGTCAGCCCAGGACGGCCACTGCGTCGTGGGAAAACCCACATCGATCACACATAAAATGAGATAAAACAAAAGCCAGATTGGATACACTGTCAATGATTAGTGTGTTATTATATAATATGCAAAAGGACTAATGACAATCTACCACACAGTGAGTGAGTGAGTTCTTATGCTATTCTAATGAGTTGATAAAATCTATTGTACAAATTTACTGTGTGAAATGTTATGATATAATCTATATGTGTGCATTCAGTGAAAAGACAAAACACCTCATGAAGATGACAACAACTGGACGAATAAGAAATGGGTGAAACAGAGAGAGAGAGAGAGAGAGAGAGAGAGAGAGAGAGAGAGAGAGAGAGAGAGAGAGAGAGAGAGAGAGAGAGAGGAGAGAAGAGAGAGAGACAGAGACAGAGACAGAGAGAAGACAGAGAGAGAGCATGAGGGGCAGACAGAGAAAGTTCTTCTAAAATGCCATTTTATATCTTTCAATTTTCTACTGTACAATAATTTTTTTCCTGAAGGTTGCCATTAATCTACCTGCTTTTGTATTTGGTGCTGAACTATAAATGCGGTTTTTCTATGACGACGTATGTCTGTGTGTTCTCTGAGCGCCAGGTCTTTCCCTCTTTTGCTGCTCATCACCCAATGTCGCTTTCCTGGGACTTTTTCCATCGCACCAGTCACTCTTCACCTCTCCAGATACAATCCCAAGTTGTGTCCCCTGCAATCCCACAAGTTGTGTCCCCTGCAATCCCACAAGTTGTGTCCCCTAATCCCACAAGTTGTGTCCCCTGCACTTCTTCGACCATGGATAAAAGATGGCACATTCAAAACCAACACCTTCGTCGACAAACTGTTCACACGTTTTACACCCCTGAATTCACGATCTATATATAATATATACTCATGCCATAGTCTGAAAACAAAGATGGAATTCTGTAGATTCAAACAAGAGAAGGAATCAGACACTGAAGAAGGAATAGCTGTTGCAGCCTCAGTCGTTTGAAACGGTCCCCAGAAAGGAACACAGCGAAAACCCACCATGTTTACACTTGCTCAACTCTCGGTTCTCGAGCTGTTCAAGCAAAGCATGTGAAGTCTTCTCCTCCATTCTCTCTGTGCTCAGAAACTGCACCGTGTTCTACACAAACACCAACGCTGCAGATACACACACACACACCACACACACACATGCACGCACACACACAGACAACACCACACGCACACAACACAGACACACGACACCACACCATGCTCACAGCCCCACCCCTTGGCTGCAGTGGTGTCAGCTGCTGGCTGAAAATGTGAAGAGTTCTGACTGTAAACAGACAGTCTTGGTCCAGGGAAGGAAGGAAGAATGCGGTTTCCAGAAAGCAGTTTGCCACAGCTGAGGGAGAAATGCGTCACATCGTCGTTTCCACATCCCGCTAACACACACCAGGCAGTGTAGCTTTCACCTCCAGCCCTTTTCTGCTGTACCGACACACGCTGGTTTCATGTTGGAAGGTGAAATATCTACAACTCGCTATGCCGGAAGGCCGGTACACACACACACGCAGTGTCGTCAACACACCCCTGGTCTTCTGACTACTTCCAAACACAAACATTCTGTACTGATGACAGGGGGGGCAGCCACATATCATCTGCAGAGACCGACCCCCACACCACCCTCCCTCACTCCTCAGGTACAACTCCCCATCTCTTGTTCTGAACCAAGGAAAGATAATCCACGCGCTGACCTCTCACGGCCGACGCCCGCAGCCTGACTGCTGACGACTGGCTATACACACAGACACACAAATCTCCTGAGTGTTTCTGCTCCATCATTGCTGTCACTGTCACTGCCACTGTCACTGTCACTTGGCGCTGGTGTCTGACAGGGAGGGGAGGGTGAAGGTGGAGGCGTCAGAGACGATGGCGCTGACCTCCTGACCCTCGATGGTGACCTGACCTGAAGCCACCAGCTGGGTCACGTCGATGGGCAGGTTAGTGGAGGACTCCACCATGGAGACTGCACACACACAGAGGACACACACATAGAGAGAGAGGACACACACATAGAGAGAGAGGACACACACATAGAGAGGAAACACACAGTCTGAGTCTTCTTCCTCAAATGCTCTGATGGCAATCGTCTGTCATAATAGTGAAAATGCACTGCACTGCTGTTAACCCTCTTAGTCCTGAACCAGGATTTGCCGGGACTGAATAACTGCCCCCCCCTGAATCCCAAACTAGGATTTGCTGGGATTTACACACAGTAGATTTCCATCATGCTGTAACCATCACTAATTGCTACCACATGCTAAATCTCTATCAGGCTAGAGGAACAAACCTTGCTGTGTGTCTGGAAGTAATTATAGCTGCTGGTATGTACTTAGAAGGAAAAGGTGAGCATGTGTGCCTGACCTGATTTTGTGATGGAATGCGAATGCAAGATGGTTAAACGCCTGACAAGTCTAATACGACTTATTTTTCCTCTTATTGATGATGTGAAAGATATATCTAGATAGTCGGTGGTTTTTGTCTATATTTTCTGATTTAAGCAGATCGTGTAAAGGTCTGTCAACGCAATCACTTTAAAAGTTAATTCTTGAATCATTTTACATGAAACACTCATAAAGGAAATGCTTTTCATCTTCAACTTTTGGTTTACAAAATGGACATTCTTTTTTTTTTTTTGATTCTGTTCATGATATCCATGTATATTGTTGTTCAGTGGCAAAACATTACATCTCACCTGTGACACAGCAACTATAAAGCAGTAAGTATCTAGCTGTAGAAGATATTCTTCTATAGCAAATACTGCTCTGAAGCTCCTATAGCTGTCGTACCTGTCTCAATCTCTGATTGTACTGTACCATTCCTGAATAAACGTATCAATTAGTCTTTGCTTAAACAGACGTAAGAATGTTTTAACGTCACCAACTCCCTGTTGAAGCCACACAAAACTGAATCCTGTATCACATAGAATTTGTCTAATCTTAGAAACCCAACAGTTCTTTCCAGATATATCCAGAGAGAGAAGAGAGAGGAGAGAAGAGAGGAGAGAGAGAGAGAGAGAGAGAGAGGAGAGAGAGAGAGAGAGAGAGAGAGAGAGAGAGAGAGAGAGAGAGAGAGAGAGAGAGAGAGAGAGAGAGAGAGAGAGAGAGAGAGACAGACAGACAGACAACAGAGACAGAGACAGACGACAGACAGACAAAGAAGAGAGAGAAGAGAGAGAGAGAGAGAGGGAGAGCAGAGAGAGAGAGAGACAGACAGACAGACAGACAGACAGAGACAGAGACAGACAGAGACAGACAGACAGAGTTAAGGGAGAGAGCTAGACAGATAGAGAGACAGACAGAGAGAAAGAGAAGAAGAAGAAGATAGATAGACAGACAGAGAGAGAGAAGAAGACAGAGAGACAGACACAGACAGAAAGGGAGAGGAAGACAGTTAGAAAGACAGACAGAGAGATAAGAGTCAAGGTAGAGAGCTAGACAGACAGACAGGCAGACAGAGAGAGGAAGACAGCTAGACAGACAGAGAGACAGAGTTAACAGAGAGAGCTTGACAGAGAGAGAGAGACAAACAGAGAGAAAGAAGAAGACAGTTACACAGACAGAGAGAGAGAGAGGGGAAGACAGCTACACAGAGCGACAGAAAGAGTTAAGGCAGAGGGCTACACAGACAGACAGCTAGGTAGGTAGGTGTGTGTGGACTGACTGGTGTGCAGGGCGAGCTGTCCCTGTGACTTCTGCTGCAGGGTGACAGGACAGTCCTGATGGGCCAACAGCAGAGTCTTCAGCTGGGCCACCTCTCCTCGTAACAGGCTGACCTCACTCTGAACAACACACATCAACATCAACACATTAACGTCAACACACAGACACACATCAACACAATGTCACACCAACACACATCAACATCAACACACATCAACACATTAATACACACATCAATACACACAAACATACATCAACACATTAACACACACACACATCATCAACACATGAACACACACATATCAACATCAACACATAACACACACTAACACATTAACACATCAAAACACATGAACACACACAACACATTAATATACACACACACACACACACAAACACACATGAACACCACACACACACACACACTGAAAAGAGCAGCAACTTTATTATTTTTTGTTTTATTCATTTATTTTTCTTTATTATTAGAGAGTGTTTCTCAAAAAAGACTGACTAGTCATGAACACAGGAAGAAGAAACAGGTGCCTGCTACTCCCCCCACCCCCCAAAAAAAAAATTAACAGTAAAAAAAAATGGACTGGGAAGGTTAAAAAACAAAACAAGAAAGAGATGATATTTAAAAAAAACAAACAAACAAAACAGATTATGATAAAAACTGCCCCAAATGGACAGAATAATAGCAGCGTCAAGGTCACATGAAATACATCAAGGATAAATGACAGTTTAAAGAGAGAATTTTTTTTTTATCACTGTGAAGTGTCTTGATGTATGTGTGTGTGTGTGTGTCTGTCCCGAGCCTAAGGCTCATCAGGCCGGTGCTTATCCCGGTTTCTGTGGCGTTAAGCGACTGAGAGTCATAGACTCCCCCCTGGATAGGACGCCAGTCTATCGCAGGATTAACCCCCAACACAAGGTTGGTACCACCTTTTACACCTGGGTGGGGTGAGAAAATAGCCGTAAAGTGCCTTTTCCAAGGGCACAACACCATAGCCGAAAGCTGGGATTGAACCCGCAACCTTTAGATTACGAGTCCAACGCCCTAACCACTAGACTACAGCGGCGGCTGTGTGTGTGTGTGTGTACCTGTAATCGCGTGTTGGTCTGCTGCAGCTCCTCTGCCTTCTTCTCCAGGTTGCTGATCCACTGTTTCCGCTTGTGTCGACACCTGGCCGCTGCCGCTCTGCACAGGGCCACAGTATTTATTTTTAGATATGTGTGACACTGCTCCACCACATAATGAGACGCATTGCACCACAGGTCAGCTTTTTTTAATAGTCATTGACATGCTATTAATCTGAAATAACAAGGCTATTTAATTAAAAAAAACAGATTGGAAACTGGATAATTCTATGATAAGTCATTGAAATGACAGACTGCAGAAAGTGACAAAATAAGTAATTAACAAGTTTTGTATCGTAATAGGTGGTCAGAATGTGGGCTTGGCTATTTTTTAAAACATGTCTTAAAACTAAAGGAAATGAAATTATGCCTTGATATTTCTTAAAAGTTTTTATCTATTAATTATATATTATCATTAATTTTTTTTTCACCTTGATATTTCACAACAAGGTAGAATAATGGCTATTGTTTATAATCAATCAGAATATCAAAATCAACAACTGACCCCAGCTGCCTAAAATGGTGGTGTGTGTGTGTGTGTGTGTGTGTGTGTGTGTGTGTGTGTGTTGTGTGTGTGTGTGTGTGTGTGAAGCAAAACACATACATACATGCATGCATGCCCTCATCTGTGCAGACTTAGAAACACTGGTACAGCTAACAAAAATCAAAACAAAAAATCACCATCAACATCATGGACAAAACCTCCCCCCCCCCCCCCTCCACATAAACTAATTATTATTTTTAAATTTTTTTTTTATTTTTTATGTTTCTTAATTAATTATTTTTTAAAGATTAAAAAACAAGCCTAATTACCAAGCACAAACTCACCTGTTTTTTCCAAGAATTTTCGTCTCCTTTCATCTGGATCTTCTGAATCGCTGGAGCCATTTTTTGATCGTTTGCTGGAAAAGAGCAGACTGAGAATTCACTGTCAGGCATCTTTCCAAGCACACAAAACTGAGAACACAGCTTAACCAGAAACCCACACCAAAACTCTCTCTATGGCATAGCCTCGTATAAAACTAAACCAAAAGCATGACTTCTAGGCCTGTTTTAATATACATCAAAATAAAAACAAATTCTACCCCACTAATTGGCACACACATACACACAGGAAGAATTACCAAAAATAAACTAAAAGCTTTATGCCTGACCCCCCCCAAAAAAACCCCAACCCACAAACCCCACACATGTACACCCATTGACAACTTGATGGAAAAAACATGTTTGTCCAAAGATGCAACCCTGCACCCCCCCCCCCCAAAACAAACAAAAAAAAAAAACCTACAAAAAAACAAAAACAAACCCAAAATCCCACCTTCCCTCCCCCAAACAAAAAAACCAACCCCCAAAACAAACCAAACCAACAGTCAAAACCCCCAACCAACCCAAAATACAAAACCCAAAACAAATCAACAGTTAAAAAACTCAACAAACCAACCCAACAAGTTAACCCAAACCTCCCAAACCAAACAAAAACATCCCCCCCCCAAAAAAAAACCACCAACAACCACTTTTAAAAAACCAAAAGTTAAAAAAACAACAACACGCAGTACACACCCACACAAATACACACACACAGCACCCCCCCCCCCCCCCCACACAACCCCCCCCCCCACACACACACAACCCCCCCCACACACAGACACACCTGGGTGGCTCAAGGTCGGACACTTCCATGAGCAGCTGGTCCATGTGGGAGCTGTCCAGTGACATCATCAGGGCGACATCTGCGACTGCACCGTCGTTGCTGCCATCCCCGACTCTGTCTTTACAGATGAACTGACCACCCCCAACTGTTGTTGCTGCTGCTGCTGTTGCTGTTGTTGCTGCTGTTGTTGTTGTTGTGTTGCTGTTGTTGTTGCTGGGCTTGTAATGTCTGCTTTTAACCTCTGCAGAACAAAGTACTGTGTGGAACATTGATGATTATAATGATGATTTCTACATTTTTGTTTGATTAAAATTTTTTTTTTTCCAAGGATAATGGAATGAACACTTGTGCGCTTTAATTTAAAAAAAACAAACCCATCCAGTCCTTGTATGTAAGTGGTTTTGTACATAAAAACCAACCCCCCCCCCCCCCCCCCCCCCCAAACTTCAAATTCTGAATGTTAGCCTGACTCCACACCTACCAAAAATATCCAAAGATTCATTCCTATTCAGAATATAAAGACTCTGAAAGAAGACCTGACCTGACTCCATTGAAGAGGCAAAAAAAACCACTTTCTAGTAACCTAGAGCACTGCTGCCTTCATGACACACTGACCTGTCCATGTGATAAACACAAAACAACAACAACAACAAAAGATAGATAGGGAGACGGGATAGCCTAGTGGTCAGAACATTGCGCTCGCAATTTGACAACCCCGGTTTGATTCCCATTCGAGGGGATTTTTCCTCTGGAGTTAACATCAGTGCTGACTCCACTCTCTCCAAAAGTCCTTCAGATGAGACTATAAACCGAGGCCCCGTGTGCGAACGCACACAGAACATCTTGCACACTCGTTAAATCTTGTTCCACTTTTTGTAAGAGTAGGCCATTGTGTGCTGGAGGGAACAGACGACAAGACTGACAAAACTGCATACACACGGGGACTGGATGTAAAAAAGTGCACGAGTGCTTATTCCATTATCCTCAAATATAAAAGAATAAATAAATAAAACAAATAAAACAAATCTGCCACACCACAAAGACGCACACCCACCTGTTTCAGAGCCATGGTGGAGTTGGTAGGGGCAGGAGGGGGGGTGGTGACCACTTGTCGTACGGCCAGTTTGGAGGGCTGGGATTGGGCAGGCAAAGACACTGCCGATATCTGTGGTGCTGTCTGCTGCTGGGGCTGTGGCTGTTGTTGTTGCTGCTGCTGACTGACGGAGGTGGCAGGCAGCATGGTGCTGATGGTGGCAGGGATCTGCACAGGGACAGTCTGCCCTGACGGCAGCTGCAGGTACACCTGGGACATATAGTACAGTCAGTTACAATTTCACACACATGTAAGTACACCTGTGACATGCAATCACTGACAATTTCACACAGCTGCAGGTACACCTGTGACATGCAATCACTGACAATTTCACACACCTGTAAGTACACTACAATCAATCAGTGACATTCACACACTTAAGCCACAATTCAACATGCAATCATGACAATTCACACACCTGCAAGTACCTGACAATTTCACACACCTGTAACAATAGTACAGCACTGACCCTATTACATATCACTCTTAAAAGCTTGATAATTAAACAAGCTGTGCAACGCACAACAATCTTGGCACACAAACCTGTCACTTGTAAGCACATGACAAGATTTCATCAGACTGATGTAACAAAGCACAAACTTATTTAAACAAGATCATTGAGATATGAAACAAGCCATATCGATGCACATAAAAGAATTAAAAAAAAATAAACAAAAATAAAACAAAAAAATTATTAAAAAAAATTCAAGACTGCAATGCAACAGAACTAGCAAAGCCTACTCTGGGAAGTGAAGACTGCAGGCCTTGGAAGGAGGGAGGCGGAGGAAGGTGGCAACTGTTGCTGCGCTGCGGCTGTTGCAGCTGCTGTTGGTGGGGGTGTGGTGGTGGTGGTCAGCACCTGTTGTCCCACCACACCTGCGGTAACCGGGGGTGACAGAATGACTTGCTGGGTGCTGCCCCTGCTGCCGGCTTGCTCCTGTCAGGACAGGCCACTGTTTATTGGACAGCGTTTAGGCACTGCTTTGCTTTGCTTTTCTTAGTGTGGTCTACAAATTACCTTAAAAAAATACATCTGCCACATCCTCCCTAAAAAAACAATACAAAACCCAAACAAACCCAGACACATACTAGGCAATTTAGAAATTAGACTCCTCACCCACCACCCCCACGAAAAAAAAAAATTCAAACAACAAACCAACAGCAACAACCCCAAAAACAAAAAAAAATCCAAACCATCTCCCTCCCAACTAATAAAAAAAAAAAACCCACCCAAATATCCTACAACAAACCGCACAAAACAATCAACGCAAACTCCCAATACAAAGCAAACACCTACAAAACCAAACAATCCTACACAGTGTAGACTCTCAACTGCCACTGATTCTATCGGTGTACACTCTCAACTGCCACTGATTCTATCGGTGTACACTCTCAACTGCCACTGATTCTATCGGTGTAGACTCTCAACTGCCACTGATTCTATCGGTGTACACTCTCAACTGCCACTGATTCTATCGGTGTAGACTCTCAACTGCCACTGATTCTATCTGCACAGTTCTCCCATGCAGCTTGAATTAGGGGCAAAAATAAAGATCACATTTGTAAAAAGTTCTGTCTCTTTTTTGTTTTTGGTCTCAGATATGAGGGTCACTTTAGCTTTCTAGATAAGAGCGCTTACCACAAGATTACTAATTCAAAATCCCCTCAGCTTACTTAAAAAAAAAAAAAAAATCCGCTGAAGTCGGAGTATGGCTGTCTATATGGCGAGGTACTTGAAAATAGTCATACACGCAAACTTCTCATTCAGTGCACAGCCTATCTCACTCACAGTGATTCCCAGGTGGGATGAGTGAGTCAAAAGTGCACATTCTGGGTGACAGACCCCCCAGGGAGTTAACACTTTCTACCCCGGGTACGGATTAATCCCTACCACGCGATCATCTCCCCTGGACAGGGTATGGATTAATCCGTACCACAGCAGGTACTTTCACTTTCACCCTCCCATTCTGTTCTATTCTCACATGGTCGTTTTAGCTTGTTAGCTTTAGCTGCCACGTTAGTCGCACATCGTTCACAGCTAATTTGCATATAAATTGAGGGTGTTTTTGTTGTGTTTATTGTTGTTTTATGTGTCATATGCTTGTAGTATGGCTTTGGTACATCTTACTTTCACTGCTGACGAAGTAACAGAAGTTTTAAACGAGTTATTACGTTGCCGATAAAGATCGTGTTTTGGATAGAGATTGTGAGAGCTTTGAGTCTCGTGATACTAAACTGTGTGCCGCTTGAGGAACGAGATAGGCCAGCTAAAAGGGGTGGGAAGGGGGGGGGGGGGGGGTGACTGGGGAGGGGCGTGGCCTTGGTACTGTGAGTACCGCTACGATAAACACCAACTGTTTACATGAAAATGAACTACAAGCCACCTGGTGAAGTGCAAACATTCTGTACATATGAATAAAGTAGTGTAGAAAAGTTCAGGAACTTACTTGGACTAGGGAAGAAATGTTATCTGTATATTCCATGATCGTTATTGTGACAGTGTCATGTGTACAGTTGAGTGGTTCCCATTGATAATATTACATTTGATGCGATGCTGGAAGAAAACTTGTATAGTACCTATGTTTGCCCCTGTTTATTTGAGATTCTTGCATAGTTTTGTTGTTGTTGTATTTGTTGCATACATTGCGTAAAAATCATAAGCCCATCAGTGGGATCACCACTTAAAATCAGAGCAATTACGTAATTTGACCCCATAATTAACATACTCTTTTTTATGCAATATAAATTTTTATGCACGCATATCATGGGCAGTCATTTACCCACACAATGCCATAGTTTCATAAGAAATGGGCTTCAAACAAAAAAGATATGTGACGCTCCACCACGAAATGAGTCGCTTAGCACATTACCTAATTTTAGGCTAGGAGCCATTAAAGGCAGGTGGGGGTCAAGTTGTCAATTTTGAGATTTTGATCGATTATTAAACTATATCCGTTATTCTACCTTGTAATGAAATATCTAGGCATAATTTTTATTCCTTTTGCTTTTAAATGTGTTTTGAAAATACCAAAGCATTCATTCTGACAACCTGTTACTAAAATAAACATGCCCGTTTCTCATTTTGTCACATCCTGCAGTCTATCATTTCAATTTGTAATAATGTTGCACAGAATTGTCCGATTTTCAATCTGTTTTTTGTATTTGATAGCCACTTTATTGCACATTAATAACATGTCAATAACTAAAAATTGACTTCATGTACACTCCGTCTCATTATGTGGTGGAGCGTCACATATGAGGATTTTACTATGATGACCCAGTGCACACTGCACTCAGCTGCTGCAGGGCTGGTCCACAGAGACTGCAGTGCAGCTGCACCCTTGGGGTACTAAGTGTTAAGCTGGGGAAGGCACAATAAAAACTAAAAACCAAACCCAACCCCCACACGTATGGCAAGACAGGCAACAAGGTGCACCAACCCAGGTAAGGTGGAGGACACAGCCTGCGTCACCACCACCTCTTGTGACGACACAACAGGAATGGCTGAAGGCAGCGTCTTCGACGGAGACTGCGTGCTGTCCGCGATGGAGATGACGCTCACCTCCTCCACCTCCCCCGTGGTGGACGAGGCCTGCATGCTGACCTTCTCCTTCGACCTCTGACCTGACAGGTCAAGGGCAAAGCCTTCGCTGGACAGCACCAGGCCTGCTTTCTTGAGGACTGCAGCGGAGGAGGAGGAGGAGGAGGAGGTGGGGGACTGTGTGGCTTTCTCCACATCCTGAAGCAGGAACACGCCCGGCGGTTTGTCTGTCAGTGGCGGTGGTACCGGTGTGTTCAGTTCGTTGGACTGTGGCCCTGGTAACGGAACGCCTTGCTGTGAAAAAAACAACAAAAACCCACGCCAGTGTTAGGTGGGTGTTCAGCCAACAGCTTACACAAGACTCACTGTTTGCATGTTGGATATTTATTAAAGTCAAAACAAAGAAGAAAACCCATGCAAATAAATAGAATATTATATATACATTTATGTTTAGGTAGTCTGAACATTTTTAGTATGAATATTCATTAATGTAACCTATACAAATAATACCTTAAAAATCAATACACACTGAACAGACAAATTTCATGACAATTCATTAATATAAGATTGATAAAATCTGCATTTCACAAATACATAGCCTCCCCCCCCCTTCAAAAGAAGTATTTTTCAAGATCCATACCTGTACACAATGTAAAGTGTTACTCTTCTGTAATGGATAACACCATAACAGAGACAGTGCGGTTACAGACATTCACGCCACATTACTAGGTGATTAAAAAAAAAAGAAGCAAAACTATGCACAATGACACCTGCCCATTGTTCAAATCAAAACATTTAAAAACTGTTCTATTACGGTACAGATTCATGACAGGATCCTTTACAAGACCATATTTCTTCCTCCCCCCCCCCCCCCCCCAAAAAAAAAAATACTGATCAATCTGATCTGAATATTTAAAACCCGTATCTCTAGTTCAGGTACTGCTTGTACATGAATATAACTTTTGCATGAAGCAAAGCAAACATAGCATCTTGTAGACATATGACTTACTTTTACATGATCCATCAATATTCAGAATGCATGTTGGTAATCCATCAAAACTGTTTTTGAAATGATTTTAACAAAAGTGATCCAACTGTAAGCCAAGCCACATCAGTTTTTCTTTTCCTTTTGGTTCTTCTACTGAAAATATCATAACATTCCATTCTGTTTTCACATCATCAGACAAAACTGTATCACTAATCACACTGAGTAGGAAACAACATGAAAAGGTTTAATAAAATGGCTCCTCTTTTTTTTTTTTTTGTTTTGTTTAATTATTCTTTCATTCATTAGCAACAATGAATAACCACTGACCTTCTGGTATCAAGTGATTCTTTCTCTGTGATAACAGCAGTCACAGACACATGATAACAGCGGTAACAGCACAAAAGTACAGGCACATGATAACAGCACTAAAGTACAGGCACATGATAACAGAGGTAACAGCACAAAAGTACAGGCACATGATAACAGCACTAAAGTACAGGCACATGATAAGAGGTAACAGCACAAAAGTACAGGCACATGATAACAGTGCTAACAGCACAAAAGTACAGGCACAAGCTCACATCGGCATCAGATGCTTTCTTGAAGGCTTCTTCAAATGGGTTCTTGCTGAGTTCCTGGAACAGTCCAATCTCCTCACAGTTCTTCAGAAACTTGGTCGGTGTAGGCGTCTGATCTGGAGACGAAAAAAAAAAGAAAAAAAAAAAGAAAGAAAGAAAGAAAAAGAGGCGTAAATTAAGTTAGTTGTTTAAAATTTTTCTCTTCAACACATTTGTATACAAACATAACTTATCGATCAAGAATCAAAATGAAAAAAAAAGAGAGATCTACAAAATGTCTGAACCTGCAGGGTTTTTTAATGCAGATTTAAAAAAAAGATTATATTGGTTAAAGATTTGAAATTATTAAACCAGCTATTATTCACTTCATTTATTTATTTCTGATTTAAAAAACCCAAACATTTCTTTTACTTGCTAATGATCCAACAGAGCAATCTGTCTCAGTCTGCATTTCAAATACCCTCCAGTTCACACATGATGAATATAACACACTGACAACACATGCAATACATTTGTGATATGAAGAAGCATGAACAGAGATACAATGAAAAAAAAACCCCAAAACCAACACATAAACAAAACAACCATCAGTACCCAGATACACACAGTGTAAGTCATTCACACACACACACACACTTGCTGTACACATACCATAAAAAACACAAAACATGAACAACACATAACATAAAAAACAGGATGCAACTGGAACAAAAATTAGTTACAGGATGCAACTGGAACAAAAATTAGTTCCCCAAGGATGCAACTGGAACAAAAACTAGTTACAGGATGCAACTGGAACAAAAATTAGTTACAGGATGCAACTGGAACAAAAATAGTTACAGGATGCAACTGGAACAAAAATTAGTTACGGGATGCAACTGGAAACAAAAATTAGATTACAGGATGCAACTGGAACAAAAAATTATTACAGGATGTAACTGGAAAACAAAAACTAGTTACAGGATGCAACTGGGAAAAAAATTGTTACACAACAGACACTAAAAAACTACTGTTATTATTATAAGAAGAAAACTGTTCCTTTGGAAGAAAAAAAGGACGTTGATACACGGACACAACTGCCCCCCCCCAAATTCAAAACAAAGTTCAAGCAGAAATGCAGAAAGGTTCAGCTGGACTTTTTAATAATTTTTTTTTTTAAATACTTGATCCGTCTAATATTTCATGCTGAGAGGCTGGGTGATGTTGATGAGATCTATGAGATACGAGACAGATGTAGCAGACCGTCTGTTGTTTGGAAGATTAATTGAGAGGCTGGATGATGTTGTTGATGAGATTTATAAGACAGATGTAGCAGACCGTCTGTTGTTTGAAGATTAATTGAGAGGTGGATGTTGTTGATGATGAGATTTATAAGACAGATGTAGTAGGTGTCTGTTGTTTGAAGATTAATTGAGAGGCTGGATGTTGTTGATGAGATTTATAAGACAGATGTAGTAGGTTCTGTTGTTTGAAGATTAATTGAGAGGCTGGATGTTGTTGATGAGATTTATAAGACAGATGTAGCAGACTGTCTGTTGTTTGAAGATTATATTGAGAGGCTGGATGATGTTGATGAGATTTATAAGACAGATGTAGCAGACCGTCTGTTGTTTGAAGATTAATTGAGAGGCTGGATGTTGTTGACGAGATTTATAAGACAGATATCTGTAGTAGGTTGTCTGTTGTTTCAAGATTATTTTCAACAGATGGCTGCCTAACACTATCCCTATGTTAAGGGAGAGAACCCCTCTTTCCCAGTACATGTGCACTCTGCACATTTATAATTGTATGCTACGGTAACCCAGTAATGGGTGATACGGAGGGAAGGGCTAGCAGATGGTTGGTTACCCTACAGCAGCTTACCCACAGAGAAAAAGTAAAACTCTTCAGATTTTAAAGATTTTTTTGGTTGTGGTTATGTTTAAAGTCTGTTCACATTTGGTACTATTCAGTACTACTGTTTCAATTAAAAAACATGGATCATTGAATAGTTCTAAGCGTGTCAAAGATCTGTTTACCACATCTGACAGGGTTCATACAGATCTTTGGAAAGAAAATTCAAGGACTTTTCAAGGACTTTCAAGGACCTCAATCTCAATTTTCAAGGACCTCCATCGACAAATAGTGCTTGCATTTTAACAATGTCTACACACTTTACAGCTGAAAAGAAAATATCTATAGCCATTAGGTCCAAATTTTCTCCATAACAAGAATCAATATTTCTACTGCAGTTAACTGGGCTAAATCAAAAACAATCGTTGGCCTAAAGTGTGCACTTAGCTTAAAACAATTTCAATTTAAGTGATCACCCCATCTGTTCATTCATAATTTCTCTGCATACTGGTTCTCAAAGTCAAAATATGTGTAAAGCTCCCTGTGAGTTACTTTACCAGGAGACTAATAGTTTACACTAGTAAACATTCATCCTCCTGGATAACAGGTTGGAAGGGAGGGGGGAGGGGCTGGAGAGGGGGAATAGCTGATGGTATTGCTGTGGACAGATTTTCACATCACAACACATTGACATGGGTGAAAGTGAAAAAATCTCTCAATCCTGAAACCCAAATTTTTGTTGTCCTCCGGACATTCCAAATCCTGAAGACAAAAAAATCAATCCTGAAGCAATTTAAGTATAATTTCACCCTTATATAACTGTATGCACACCCCCGCGTGTGTCTCTGATGCCCCATCAAGTTTCAGTGTTGCAGGGATAGGAATTGACAGACTCCAAAAATCGTGAAAGGTGGGGGGGGGGGTGTCCAGGGGGCATTGCCCCCTGGCAGGGTCAAGGGGTAGAGCTCCTTGTGGGGTTCAGGGGGCAACGCCCCCTGAAGCTGAAGATTTTTCAACAATTCTAGCCTGTTTAAGGGCCTCTCCTTGAACTAATTTCAGTTCTTGATACTAAGCAATTTCTACCCTGAAATAAACTCTCCAAGTATGACTTTTTCTGCCATTTCTTCAGTCTAAAGGAGGTTCTATTCCCAAGTAATCACATAGCAAAAATGAGTATATTTCTAGACAAATGTGCACTAATGCAGATAGAGGAAGAAAGAGAAAGAAAGGACACACACATAGACAGAGAAACAGAGAGAGAAAGAGATAAGGGGGAGGGAGGAGGGGGGAAGAGGTGTGTGTGTGTCTGTGTGTGTAAGAGACAGGGAGAAGTGGAGAAAATGAGAGAGAGACAGAGATAGAGAGAGACAGAGAGAGAGAAGTTGTGTGTGTGTGTGTGTGTGTGTGTGTGTGTGTGTGTGTGTGTGTGTGTGTGTGTGTGTTGTTCTTCAGTTTAATGTCTGTTCACATAAGTGATATTAGAAAAAAAAAAAAAAAAAAAGCAAACGAATAATGTTACTTGTAGAACTTATAACCAATGGTAGAAACAAAAAGTAAATAAAAACACCAAAAGTGAACATTAAAACCCTAAACAATCATTCAGAACTTTTTAGAAAATTAACAAAAGAGCACGAGATCAATGTCTCTGTCTCGTAAACAAGCTACTGATATGTTCATAAACATTATAGTAAACTGTCAATAGGACTCTTCTTCAGCGATAAGGCGAGTTCACACTGCAACCCACAGTTGCTTAATATGTTGTCCAGAGAGTTCTCACGTGTGATGGGAAGACACTGTTTTAAAACGGGACAGTCAAAAAGAATATGACTAACTGAAATCGTCCCATCACATATGCAACGCACATTTTTAGCATACTTCGTTTGGAAGGCATTTAATTTAAGTCTATTTATGAGACAAATGACCGATCTAAGACGCAATTTATCCAGCCCAAAACGTACACAAAGAATATGGTTAAGGTCAGAAAAGGAAACATGATGATGAGAAAATCCAGCGTCTTCTTGTTTTTTTCTAACATGTTTCCAGCATGCCTGTTCGATCAAAGTATAATTCTCATCGACAGACATTGGTATGTTCAAAGTATCAGCACAATCAAAACGCATTGCCGCATTTTTAGCAGCTCTATCAACCTTTTCATTGAATACTATATTGCAATGAGAAGGTACCCAGCAAAAGGTGACATCAGTGCCTCTTAGGATTAGAAAATGTATAAGACGTAATATTTCAGTGATGAGTTCTTGTCTTACTTTTGACCCGGAATTTTTAAGGGATTGGAGCACTGATTTTGAATCAACACATAACACCACCTTCACAATGGTCCTAGGAAAATCAAGTAAATAATTTAAAGCCATCAGAATGGCTGTCAGCTCTGCTGTGAAAATTGAGTGGTTTTTCCCAATGTAGTACAGTTTTGTAGTGTAGTGTGTGTGTGTGTGTGTGTGTGTGTGTGTGTGTGTGTGTGTGTGTGTGTGTGTGTGTGTGTGTGTGTGTGTGCGCGCGCACCTGTGTAAGTCAGTCATTTACTTCCAGCGTGTGTGTGTGTGTGTGTCAGAGAGAGAGAGAGAGAGAGAGAGAGAGAGAGAGACTATAGAGAGAGAGAGGGGGGGGGGGGGAACTCTCCATGAAAAAGGGGAGGCCGGTGGCCTGCTGACTGTTGTATTTAATTTAATATAACCATTGCTCTCTGACCCCACGTGGAACAGCCAGTGAAAGCCTCCTCTCCCTTTCTGCCTTATATTAGAGCTACTAGTCCATCCCTGTCATGAAACTTGACACCCATTGTTGGTATACATCGTCTTTCAACAGAAAAAGTTGTCTTGTTAGGCCTACCTAGGCTTGAATTGCCTTGTGACATAAAGCAGAGAAGGGGAGTAATTACTAACCGGCATAGAAGAGTTAGTTCCCTTGACCTGTTTTTGTAATTTCTTTTTTCTCCTATTTTTTCTTCTCCTCTTTTTTTACTTTTATAAAAATTCCACGAATTTACAGTCAGTACCATACCTGATCTTACCATGCCAATCTCTCTCTCTTTCTCCTTTTTTTCTTTGGTAACAGTAAAATTCAAGGACTTTTCAAGCACCTGGAGGCATATGCCTGATTTTCAAGGACTTTCAAGGCCTTGAAAAAGGGGGTCCAAATTTCAAAGACTTTCAAGGACCTTTCGAACCCTGTCAGAATAATAATTATCCCTTTCTCATGCATACACAGTGACATACACAGATACACATCATGTACACATCATGTACACACACACACACACACACACACACACACACTACTGTTACTATCATTTACAGCCTTCTTGACTTCCAGTTTCACCAAAAAAACTGTTCATCTCCATCTGGATTTCAGGACTGGAAAAGAGGTCTGGAAAAAGAAGGGGCAAAAAACAAATTACACATCGAAGCCAATATAACCTGGGTATATCATACCACTGGTTGGGGTCATAGTAATGCGAACATCATCTCTTTTTCACTAGTGAATGAAAAAAAAATTGAATACATTATTGAATGAAATGATGGACACCACAGCAGTATGGTTAAGATAATTCAACTTGAATCCCATGGGTCCATGAAGTAGATAGTTCGAATCTTGGCAGCGTCTGGTGAATTAAGGGTGGGGACTTTTATGATCTCCCAGATGAATTTCAAAGTGCAGACTTGCCAGTGCCTTAATTTAATGTGTGTGTGTGTGTGTGTGTGTGTGTGTGTACCATTTAGGAGATCAAATATGCATGTTAAAGATCCTGTCATTCACGATGGTTCATGTGTTTG
This sequence comes from Stramonita haemastoma, assembly GCA_030674155.1. Taxonomy (NCBI): domain Eukaryota; kingdom Metazoa; phylum Mollusca; class Gastropoda; order Neogastropoda; family Muricidae; genus Stramonita; species Stramonita haemastoma. The sequence goes on along the minus strand of CM060338.1, from coordinate 43,302,581 downwards.
GTGGATTACAGGAACATGATGATGATCCAGCATACATCCCCCAAATCATAATGTGGCTTCCTTCATGGAGGGCAAAAAATGGTCACATACACAAAATCATTGGTGAGCCTGGGATCCCTAGCTGAGCAATACCCCCCCCCCCCCCCAAAATAACTCCAACAATAAAACAAAAAAAAACCACTTCCAAACTGAACTCGCACACACACAAAGCAGGGAACAACTCGCACACAGAACATGCAAAAAAAAAAGTAACAGTAATAGAACATGATTTTCCTTTCACTATAGTATCAGAAGGGAGCACTTTTGGGCAAAACAGAGGTGGATAAATCCCTAAGATAGCACACAAAAAAAATCAAGAATTAACTGAGAGAGAGAGAGAGAGAGAGAGAGAGAGAGAGAGAGAGAGAGAGAGAGACACACAGAGAGAGAGAGAGAGAGAGAGAGAGAGAGAGAGAGAGAGAGAGAGACAGAGACAGAGACAGACAGACAGACAGACAGACAGACAAGAGAGTTGCATAACTGATGGAAGTCTTTCTGAAGAGTTTCATCTTGTACAGCCTCTTGGTGATCACCAGTGTTTTTGTGTGATGCTGGAAGTCCTTTAGTGAAGGCATTGTTTTTTTCCTTAAAATTTTAAATTTTTTTTTATACACAACCAATATCCCATGCCATTATCACTGTTCTCAAGCCAGGTCCACTTGTCAAGCAGATCCGGAAAACCGTCTTGAAAATTCTTTGGTCTACCAGCTCTGAATCCTGCTAGGTCCCACCTTTTTCTGCTATCTCCTCAATCCATCTCTGTCACAACGATGTCACAAGGCTTCTTGGAAAATGACGTCAAGGAATATGAAAGTCAGACCAGCTGGCTTCATTGTGACCACTGTAGGCCTAATCAGTACATCTTGCCGTCCCTTGGGTAATCAACATAATGACCACAGCATGTAGCCCTTTATTTCAGAGATCAAATATCAACTGCAGTTGCCATGGCGCACTGCTTGCTCATATACATGCTGTCCACATTTTTTTGGGGGGTTTTTTGGCATCCATTAGCCTGCACTGCTCAAATTATTTTCTGGCAAATTTGGAAAAAAAAAGCAGATATCCCACAAGGGCGCACCCAAGAATCAACACTGAGTAAATATTCCTTCACCTTCACCTATCCCGTAGTCCTGCGGACCGTGGAGGCACTACTGTGGATTTTGAAACCAGCTTCCTCCACTCCCCACAGTCCTCTGCAGCAGATTGCTTGGAGTAAATATCACTAACGATAATACACCAAAGTAAGAAAATCAGACACAAACCAAGAATATTGAGTCCTGGCGAGCCGCTGTGGCCTCCAGGGTTGAGGGCCAGGGACATTTCGTGTTTCTTCATGTGCACATTCAGGTGATCCTCATTTGTGAAACGCTGCAACACAACACAACTTGAGCAACGTTTGTCATCAATACTGAAACGCTGCAACACAAGACAACTTGAGCAACATTTGTCATCGAAACTAGTACCTAATTCTCAAGAAAGACCTGTTTGGTGAGTGATTTGTGTGCAAGTATGTGTGTGTGTGTGTGCGTGTGTGTGCGTGTGTGTGTGTGTGTGTGCGTGTGCGTGTGTGTGCATGCGCGTGCGCGAGTGTGCGTGCGTGCCTGCATGATCCACAAACCAAGGTTCGAGTCCGGTCGAGGAGATTTTTCTCCTGGAGTTCACATCAGTGCTGACTCCACTCTCCCCAAAAGTCCTTCGGATGAGACTTTAAACCAAGGCCCCATGTGCGAACCCACGCAGAACATCTTGCGCACACGTTAAATCTTGTTCAGCTTTTCGTAAGAGAAGGCCATCATGTGCCGGTGGGAACAGATGACATTTACAAAACTGCATACACACGGGGACTGGACGTAAAAAAGCACAAAAGTGCTTATTCCATTATCCTTGATACAAAAGAATAAATCAAATCAAATAAATAAATCAAATCAAACCAAACTAACCAATTAGGTACTGCCATAGCAACTAAATTTATACTCTGAAATAACAAATCTGTTGTTGTGTTTTAGTTTTACTGTCACTAGTAATAATATCACTATCACTGCAACACACCACTCAACAGTTCAATGATATTTGGATACTTATACCACCAAAAAAGACATCTCTGAAAAAAAGAAGGAAAAAAAGCTATTTCAGTTTTATTAGGTACTGTATTTTTTTTGTTTAAGATAATCAAATCCAGTCAATAAGCTTGAAAAACAATGTTAAAAAAGGAGCTTCAAATATTGAAATACGTGGTGGAAGGTTTGTAGCTAAATGATACCTAGGTCATGTTGTATGCAAGGCTTGAGGAAGGCAAAACTGAGTAATTTAACCCTTCTCGTAAGTCATATGACCATAGCTTTTTCAATGAATTTTATTTCTAAAGATAAATCTCAAGAAAGACCTGTTTGGTGAGTGGTTTGTGTGTGAGCATGTGTGTATGTGTGTGAGCATGTGTGTGTGTGTGAGCATGTGTGAGCATGTGTGTGTGTGTGTGTGTGTGTGTGTGTGTGTGTTGGTGTGTGTGTGTGTGTGTGTGTGTGTGTGGTGTGTGTGGTGTGTGTGTGTGTGTGTGTGTGTGTGTGTGTGTGTGTGTGTGTGTGTGTGTGTGTGTGTGTGTGTGTGTGTGTGTGTTGTGTTATGCGTGCTTGTTGCGTGCTGCGTCGTGGTTGCCTGCCTGCATGCACACATGAAATGTTTACTGCCTGCTTGCATGCACGCACACATGTTTAGATCTGTACACCATAAATTATACATGCATACAAAACATTCACAATCACAGCAAATCCATGATCCACAAACCTAACCAACCAATGGACAGAACCATAGTGGCATACACACCGTGCTGGGACTTTTAAGTAAATTTTGCACTGTTGAAAAAATACTGTTCCCACTTTCTTTGTTCATGTGATGACTTAAAAAGCATTAATTGCAACTCGTTTGTAAACAGAGGAGGTGACATACTATAACTAAGTGGTTGCACTAGTTATAGTGCAGAGCTCATGATCATGATTGAGGGTGCAGATTTTTCTAGAGTCTTCATTCAGGGGGAAACATTTCTGATTTATAAAGAACATCATACTTACTCGTAATGATACATGTATGTTAAAATCTCATCTATCTTTCCTATAACTAGAAGAGACGGTCAGCTATGGCAAGAGTCTAACTAGATGTCGTGAACACAATAGAGCCAGCATGCATCCAGCTATCTGGTTAGGGATGGGCTCAACCAGGTTCAATTTAGTACTAGGCCTAAGTAGTATTGACCTTATTCTTAAAGGACTCAAGGGTAAAAAGTCAAGTCAAATAGATTCTGCGTTGTCTCATTTCTGACAGGATCAAAACGGTAAGGATTTATAAAAATTCATGAATTGATATAGTATCATATGATACATGATTGATATGCATCTGTGTGACTTTGTGTTCCAAAAATTCCACTAGGCCTAAGTGATTAACAGATTTGATAGTACTACTACTAATACTAGTAGTACTAATGTACTATACATGTATTATTGTTACTCAGCAGTTTAAAGTTAATCCACGGATGGTGCAAAAGTCTACACAGACAATAGTATCACTATCAGTCTTGCCATGAAAATGGAATAGCTCAATGTAAGTAACTGCTGAAAATGTCACCATGTATGAAACTCTGAAAAAAAGATGAAATTTCCTTGAAGTAGCTTCTAAAAGAGTTCTGACATCTTTTCCCTGTTACATTCATTCAGATGATCAAGTGCCCTTGGAATGCATAAGAATGTGTAACATAATGTAATTAAAAGAGTGGGTTAGTATGGTTGATGCCCTGATGACATTGTTATCAATACCTACACATTCAGTATGCACCTTACTCAGTTACTGCAACAGATTCTTGAGTCTGTAGACTTGCAGTGTTGGTCGCACTCACAGCCTACTGTATACATACAACTTACAAGAGAGTAAAAAGTTGTTCAAAACTTACCATAGCACAGCCGATGGCCGAGCAGACAAATGGTTTGTCATCATCCACATCACACATTCTTCTGCTGCATCAACCAGCTCAACTGTTCGTGAGGAATCAGAAAACATCGATACTGACAATCAATGTTGACATGAAAATTTATCCATGATAAAACTTAAAATCTGTTTACAAAGAAAGGATGCAAACGATCGTCAGATCAACAATTACAATATGCTTATGACCGTTTTACACTGTTGACTGCAAA
>CM060338.1:43293361-43295861 GCA_030674155.1 Stramonita haemastoma | reverse complement strand
CAACAAAAACAGTAACGACAACGACAACAAACAACAACAACAACCACACAACACACACACACACACACACACACACACACGCACACAGAGAGAGAGAGAGAGAGAGAGAGAGAGAGAGAAGAGAGAGAGAGAGAGAGAGAGAGAGAGAGAGAGAGAGAGAGAGAGAGAGAGAGAGAGAGAGAGGGGCATGCATCAGATCTTGAGCACATACTTTACAAGTGTAAACACTGAATCATTCATAAATTGATCTCTAAACAAAAACCTTGATCAAATGTCAGTTTTTATCTTGAGTCTTATGACATTTGCACCACATTTCATCAAGTTTTAACAATGTATCTAAAATAGTTCTTTAGTTTCCTTTTCATTTTGTTTTATTTCACCCTAACTCCAGCTTTTTTTTTGGGGGGGGGGGGGGGGGGGGTAGGCTTTTCCCAATGCTCTGACCAGCAGTGATGTGACAATGACGGACCCAACTGACTTTCTGTCTGATTTAGATTTTTCAGACCATTATTTGAAAATATCTGGCCTACAATGACGTATTTATTCCGGTATGCTTTTAAAACACTGAAGTGACAAAAACCTTAATTCCGTCTATGTTATCTGACTTTACAGGCAGAAAGTACACACACCTTGAATGAATAATTGCAAAACATCAACTCATTATATATATGTAAGTCACAGCAGATTTTCTGCGTGAAATTCGGGCTGCTCTCCCCAAGGAGAGCTCCTTGCCACAAGAGCAGCGCCACCCATTATTTTTATTTCTTTTCCGGTCTCCAACTGTTTCCCTATCAGAGTGGCTTTTTCCGCAAAACTTTGCCAGGGACAACTCTTGTTGCCGTGGGTTCTATTACGTGGGCTAACCTTTGTGTAACATGCGGGACCTCGGTTTATCGTCTCATCCGAAAGGCTAGCACCCAGACAACCACTCGTGGTTTAATGGATGGGGGGAAAGTTTTGGGCCCAAACCGCACACTTCCGACCAGGACTTTTCGCTTTCTAGGCAGGCGTGTTACCTCTAGACCACCAATTCACTTAAGTTCTAAAAGAGGGAGTTGTACAAAGTTTGTATTTTTAATCTGGAAAAAGTCAGTTGGGTAGTCATGTGTCATTGGTGTGTGCTCACCACTAGTTTAAAGGTAAAAAAACCTATCAAATTTGTAATTGTACAAGCAAGTTATAAAATGCACGAAAAACAAAAGCAACAACTCAGGAAATACAAAAGAAATCGAAGCAATACTGGGTACAGGAAACATCTTTTGTTGGTCCTCTAAAAAGAACATGCAACATTTTCTCCACTCATTCAGATGGACAAGCTGGGATTTTCTCACACATGGTATATACCTGGTAATTAAATTCGGTTGTAAACAGTTTATCCACACCTTTTCTATTTGGAATTCAAAAACAAGCTTCACTGGGTTCGGAGGAAAACAAAAAAGATATTTGCAACCCTAAAGCAAAAAACTTAACATGCTACTGGCAAAGGGCGTTTCCATTTCATGGAAGGTAAAAATTTGAAGGTAGCTTCAAACGCAACATATTTTAACACACACACACACACACACACACACACACACACACACACACACACACCACACACACACACACACACACAGAGACACAGACACACAGACACACAGACAGTTTTGACTCTGGAATAATAAGAAATAGGGGGAGGGGGCAGCACACAGAGTAAAGTGCGTAGTTTAAGTCTACCAGATACCACAAAACCATTGTGTGATAATTTCAGATAAACAGGATAGGTTAGGGACGTGATTTCAGCCGTGTCCTTCAGGTTGTTATGATTAAAAAAAATAAAAAGGCAACAAGCTACACACACATATATACTATCCTTCATTTGAAGGTGAAAAGCGCGGTAATTGTTTGGAATGGTTACATACAACTAAAACCAATTACACAAACACAGGGGAGACATTTCAAGCCTCCAAAATGAATATTGAAACATTAAATGCCAACCCCCAAATCAACGAATACTTTTAAAGCATTGTGTCATTCATTCCCCCTCACTGATATGTTTGAAAAAAAAAGATAAAAAAGGGTATCGGCAGTAAACTGCTTCACTCTGGGTTAAGTATTTTAAACTGAGTAAATAAAAAAACACCACGAAATGAAACGTTGCTTCTGGTGTTACAAAAATATACTAAAAGTTTCAATAAAAAAGATTTCAAAGATGGGATGGACAAGAAGCTAAAAGTGGTAAAGGCAAGCGTTTGAGATACAAGACTAGCTGTTCCCCAGCATGCCTTGCTGAAATGCATGTTTTTCTTCTACTTGAAAAAATGATTTAAAGCACAGGAACCCCCTCCCCCCAAACCCCCCCCCCCCAAAACAATACAATCAAATCGTACAACTCATCGTAAAAAGTTCACAGTCACTAACCCCCCCTCCCCCCCCCCCCCCCCCACACACAACGCTAAGCCATTTTCTACTTTTCTACAAGCCATGTTTCACGAGAGCACAAAAGCAAGACGAAAGGTTC
>CM060338.1:43255861-43285861 GCA_030674155.1 Stramonita haemastoma | reverse complement strand
CAGAATGCTACAAACAACTACAAGACAGACAGACAAATGCTCAGACAGAGGGAATAGTCACTTGTTTTTGTACTTGTGTTTGTACTTGTGTTTGTACTTGTGTTTTGTACTTGTGTTTGTACTTGTGTTGTACATCACCTAAGTCCATGCAGATTTCTCTGCGTAAAATTCGGGCTGCTCTTCCCGGGGAGTGTGCGTCGCCGCCACAAGAGCAGCGCCACCCATTTCTTCTCCTGTCTGCATGTGTATTTGTTTCCTTATCAGAGTAGCCTTTTCTATAGAATTTTTTTATATGAATTATTGCCCTGCATTCTTTTATATGCTGTAAACTCATGTTGCACTAGACCATCAGTCTGGTGGATAGGGGAAAAGTTTTGGACACAAACCTATTACCTGATCATGTGCTGATAACCGACAAGTGGTGCTGGATGGCCTGTCTGTTCTTCGCCACTTGGTTCCTGTCCAGCTGTTCCTGTCAGCAGTAAAGAAGTCATCATTGACAGGGACCATATTGAATGTTAATTATATGCTACGGTGATTTTATCTTACCACTTTCAAACATAATTTAATTTCACAATAGTTCTTTACAGACATCGATTCATTCAAACTTTTCCTATTTTACCTGAATATAAAAATACTTTTAACACATGACTCAACAGAACAATTTCGCAATTATTCTTTAAAGACGTTATCACTTAAAAAAAAAAAATTTGAGTTCAAATGTTAACTGATCTAATTTTATGTCGAACGAAAAGTTCACATTTATTCTTTAAAGAAATTATCACGTTTCACTTTTGCTTTATAAACTAAACCAATAAAATGACTTGTTTACAGTTAAAGATAAAAATGGACCAGTTGCCATGGGGCAATGACTAACACATTGGACTCCTAGTTGGTAGTTCAGTTAAATTTCATAAACAGCATTTTTTTTGGTCGTTTTGTTGTTGCTTTTTTAACTCCAGCCTGTTCCTTCCTAGAGCAAAACCTGCAGGCTTGATGGGAAGACAGAGACCGCAAAGCTGAATATCAACCTCTTTACAGATGCAGCATGCAGAGATGTTTAAACTACACCAGCACTGCACCAACACTTTCATTGTTGGCAAAAATCGGTGGCATACACAACCCTTTCCCCATTGGAGAACCTCAGAGCTCTGGCTGAGGAACGAGAAAGAAAACCTGGGTAGGAACACTAGAAGTGTAGCAACATCAAACACTGACAGAAAACAAGTATCAGGTGAAAAAGTAGTGAGAAAAATAGAAGAAAAAATATAAAATTATACCTTATCCAGCTTTAGGAAAAGAGGCCATGCAGGTTGCCCTCACACACTGTCACTTGATTCCAGACCCAGAGCTCCTGAAAGCAGACAGTCATCATCAGTAGATTGAAAACCCTAGTTTTATTGGCTCAGATATCATACACGATTATTTCATCACACACGACTTATTTCATCTGACAAGATCTCACCAGGTTTCTTCGCCAATTTAGTTAAATTCGAGTCCAGCCAGTTTATGGAGCTAAATATTCAAACATTACAATAAAGCAAGTTACTCTAATCAAATACACTATACAGTAAATATTTCAAATAACCTGCAAACAAGGAGGCTTTTCTTTCAACACAGTCATGATACTCTCCATTCCAGACACAGAAGCTGCCATGCCTGCAGCAGCCAAACACAACAAGCTCTTTATAGCTAAAATGCTAACTTGACCTTTTAAAAAAAAGAATGTGAACTTCATTCTCGTAAGCATATAAAAATTATACCTGAAAATTTTAAAAAAATCGAAAACAAAAAAAAATCGAACAAACGATGCCCCAATCGTGAATAATATCACTTAAGTCTCATCTACAGCTACACAATACTTACAGATGCCAGGATCTCGTGCAGCAGATGACGCCAAGGTGATGATCAGCAGAACTTGTCCCCACTCTTGAGTCTTCAAGATGATCCACATAATGACTCACCACCAGGTAAGGACCCATATTTGATAAAAAAGGATGGTAAGGACAAGGAAACGCCCTAGGAATGGAAAGGGATGACCAATTCCCAATACCTCAAGAAAACCATCTCAAAACCGCTGGTATGTTCAGATATAAAGAAACCTATCAGAAATAGAAAGCGAAGAAAAACTGCAATACCTGAAGAGAACTGACTCAAAGCCTTTGAAGGTGGTAGCGTTTTCAAAACATCAGGAAGCCTGTCAGAAATGGAAGGGAAGTCGCAATGCCTCGTGATCCTAGTCTCCAAGCCATTGTAGGAGGCGGGGTGGGGGTGGGGGGTGGTGGTGGTGGTGGTGGGGGGGGGGGTCGGATGAGAAGATAGATCACTGTCACCCAGATTGCTCTCAGATTTCTTGCATAGTTTTTTCCCCTATCGTTTATGCTTGGTTTTTATTTCACTTGATTTTAAAAAATCTATTTCTAATTTATTTTATTTATTTCTATTTTATTTTATTAATTTTATTTTATTTTTGTCTAGACTATACCTTACTTTTGATTAATTTTATTTCGTTTTGTTTTATTTCTTTTTATTCTATTTTAGTCTAGAATAACCCTACTTTTTGTTTTATCTCTCAATTTTTATTTCATTTTACTTTTTGTTGGATTTTATTCTAGGATGTTTAGTTTTATTTTATCTTATTATTTTATTGAAACTTATTTTAGTTGATACTAATTTTATGTAGCAAGAAATACTGATTGCAATGGGAAGGTGGCCAGTGATCATTTGAAGATGAGTGACATGGAAGCTTTAACAAAGAATGGAAGGTCGACACAAAGACTGAAACATAGACACAAAGACTGAAACATGGACACAAAGACTGAAACATGGACACAAAGACTGGAACATGGACACAAAGACTGGAACATGGACACAAAGACTGGAACATGGACACAAAGACTGAAACATGGACACAAAGACTGGAACATGGACACAAAGACTGGAACATAGACACAAAGACTGAAACCTGGACACGAAGACTGAAACCTGGACATAAAGGCTCAAACCAAAGCCCGACACGAGACTTCAACCAAAGCGGGACACAAAAAAAATCTGAAACCTGAACAAAAGACTGGAATCTGGACACAAAGACTGGAATCTGGATACACAAAGACTGGAATCTGGATACACAAAGACTGGAATCTGGATACACAAAGACTGGAATCTGGATACACAAAGACTGGAATCTGGATACACAAAGACTGGAATCTGGATACACAAAGACTGGAATCTGGATACAAAGATTGGAAGCTGGATACACAAAGACTGGAACCAAAGCTGGACTCCAAGACAACAAAGCTGGACACAGACAGCCAAACCAGACACACAAAGACTGGAACCAAAGTAGGACACAGAAATACAAGGAGAAAAAAAATCGAACTGTAGCAAAGGGGAAAAATACAGGTAAAATCGGTAAATCAGCTGAGCAAGGAAGCAGCTGACTGTCTGGCAAGCTTTGCATTCATGGAAACCTCAATGATGAACGCCTAACTAAACTGTTGCAAACTTGACATCACAAAGTCTCAGGACTGGGGATAACGCACTCTTTCTATTCTGAAGACGAAGCTCCGACTTTGTACCAGACCCCAAAAAAGCAAAATCCTGAAAATTTTTGTTGAAATTTCTGCATGTCATCCATTCCCCTACCCTCTACTACCAACACGGGCCTAACAAAGCAAGATCGTTGTGAATCGTACGAAGTTTAGCGTAGTGGCGTGTGTAGGTTGGAGATTGTTGCAACATTTCTGAAAATACAGACGAACACGTGTGTGTGATAGATGTATACAGTAATTGAGAGAGAGAAGAGGGGGGGGGGGGGGGGGGGGGAGGGGGAGGAGAGAGAGAGAGGAGAGAGAGGGAGGGGGAGAAAGAAGAGAAAATAGAAAGGAGAGAGAGAGAGTGGGAGGGAGGGAGAGAGGAGAGAGAAGGGAAGGGAGGAGGGGGGAGGGAGGGAGAAGAGAGAGAGGGAGAGAGAGGAGGAGAGGGGGAGAAGAGAGGAGAGAGAGGAGAGAGAGAGAGAGAGAGAGAGAGAGAGGATGGGAGAGGAGGAGAGGAAAAAGAGGGGGAGGAGAGAGAGGAGGGAGGAGAGAGGGAGGAGAGAGGAGAGAGGGAGAGGAGAGGGAGGAGAGGGAGGGAGAGAGGGAGAGAGAGAGAGAGAGAGAGAGAGAGAGACAGAGACAGAGAGACAGAGAGAGGACAGAGAGAGAGAGAGCACCTGCATGCGTGCACACGTGCGCGCATGTACCACTGGAGTCTTGTTTAGACATCTATCCTGTAGCCAAAATGCAGCTACCTGAACGGGAGAACAAAAACAGTGGCATAGGCAAAAATCTCACTAATGGAGAACCTTTAAGCTCTAGCCAGGGAACAAAAAAATAACATGTCACCAGGGTACGACATCGGGCGGAATACGGCACTGAATTTTTGCAGCCAGAACCATTATAAACATTTGAATAATCTATGAAAAGAGTAACGACAGCCAAAAAAAAAACCCCTACATGGAATAACAGACCAAAGAATATAAAAAATTCACGTAAAGGATTTTCTCTCGTGAACCTCACCCATACTTCATGTACAGAAAACTGGCTGCTTATCTTAAAACACTGCAAGCGTTTTTCAAACAATCTGTTATCATCACTTTGTTGTTTAGATCGTTTGGCAGCAGAAAAATCATGAAAAAGACCAGCCGCCATGGCGCAGTGGTTAGCGCCTTGGATTCCGGACTGGAAGGTCGCGGGTTCGAATCCCATGAGTCATAGGGATTTTTCGGGCTCCGGTCGGCTCCTACCCAGAGTGAGTGTGCTGTGGGCTCAATGGGGAGACTGGGACCACACAGTCGAGCTTCATCCACTTTACGGATGCGACTTTGAGAGTGTTGCTCAAATTACCTGACCAACACTGCAGGTGTCTGTATCTCTCAGGCCCGGTTGACGCCGGGATATATTATGATAGTAAGCGTAGAGTACAGCCCTGTCAAGTAGTCTCCAAGCATATGCACCTCCACAGCAGCATCATTACATCATCCTCATTCACATCGATCATCATGCAATGAAAAAATTGCCTCTGATTCCGTGGGCCCGGTTGCTCTGGTCTCATGGTGACCTCAGATTCGGTTTCCCCATACGCTTCTGTGCCGTGGTGAGTTTGTGTCAAAGCCCTCGGGGTTGGATGTTCGAGGGGAGGGGTCGTTTGAGGGACGTGGTGGTGTTGCCACCTGGGGTGGGCGACTCACTCAGTCTGGCTCCGCGACTGAGCTAATACTGTCGTTAGTAGGGGGCTTAGTAGGTGGTGTCCTGCGTATGTTAGCTCAGAACAGGCACCACTGAACACCACCAAAGTGACCCAGCAGAAGTGCAGGGCCCTCTGGCTGGTGGCCCCGCGGCGGCCTAATATCGATGAGCTTCCTGTGGACTTCCGCCCCTGGGGATGAGACATGACAAACCTGGGCATAGCTGTGGCGGGGAGATCCGAGCGAGCGGCGTGGGAGCGGTGGGGACAGGAGCGTCACGGAAGATGAGGCAGCAAAAAAAAAAAAAAAAAAAAAAAAAAAAAAAAAAAGAAAAATCATGAAAATAACCCAAGTTCTAAATTTGGTTCCCAGCTACCCATGTTCCGTTCACACGTGAGTAATGCTTGAGAAAGGAGCTGTATTTTAGCCACACAACTGACTAAGCTGTGTTTGAATGGATGATATGTCCGTAAGCATGGTTTCACTGAATTTAGAAAAATGCATGCACACGGGAACTGCACGTACAAAAAGCACACGAGCGCTTGTTCCTTTATCCTCGAAAAAAAAAAGTTTTAAAGTAAAGATCAAGTCACATGAGTGGAAGCACACGGAAATCTTGACCCCCTCCCAACTAAGCATGATTATTTATTACTTTTTCTACAACCTGCAATACAAATTCCTCCTCCCCCTCATACTCTTTTTTTATATTTAACACTGAACGTAATCACAAACAACAAAACCAACACACTACACAACAAAAACACGTAATTACCTATAGCCCTGGGGTGAAAATGGCGCTAGCTATGTGGCGACGATGCATGGTGTGGATTTTCTGCATGCACGTCTACAAAATGATCTTGTCTCAGTCGCCGTTGATTCAGAAATGAAGATGTCGGCTTGGCAAGAGTTCTCAAAGCCTCCGTGAGTGAGCAGAGTTCGTTTCCATGTCTATCATGGGGCATCAGCTTTGAGGGGGATAACTTTGGGTTTTTTCCCCCTTATTCTTCTATTTTCTTGGTTCTTTTCATCAATGGCTGGCTAACTGGATGGCTTGCTGTTAAGTTTGCATCTCTCGACATTTTGCTTTGCCGGCTTGCCTACATGTGCAGTTGCTGGTTGATGCTGGGTCTGTGTCACTGTGCAAAAAATAATACACTAGTGAGGAGAACAGAAAGGAGAGAGAGAGAGAGAGAGAGAGAGAGGAGAGAGAGAGAGAGAGAGAGAGAGAGGAGGGAGAGAGAGAGAGGGGAGAGAGAGGGAGGGAGAGAGAGGGAGGGAGGGAGAGGGGAGAGAGAGAGAGAGAGAGAGAGAGAGAGAGAGAGAGAGAGGGAGAGAGAGAGAGGGAGAGAGAGGGAGGGAGAGAGAGGGAGGGAGGGAGAGGGAGGGAGGGAGAGGGAGAGAGGGAGAGAGAGAGAGAGGGGAGAGAGAGAGGGGGGGGGAGAGAGAGAGAGAGAGAAGAGGAGGGAGAGAGAGAGAGAGAGAGAGAGGGGGGGGGGGGGGGGGGGGAGAGAGGGAGAGAGACAGAGACAGAGACAGGAACAGAGACAGACAAAGGGACACACAGACATCCAATGCAGTTTTATTTCACAAATGGGAGAGAGAGAGAGAGAGGAGAGAGAGGAGAGAGAGAGAGGAGAGAGAGAGAGAGAGACAGACAGACAGACAGACAGACAGACAGACAGACAGACAGACAGACAGACAAGAGGGAGATAGAGAGGGGGGGGGGGGTGGAGAGAGGGGGGGGGGGGGGGTACAAAGAAGTGAAAGAGAAAAAACACAGAAAAAGCAATAAAAAGGGGAAGAACAAAAAAAAAAGAAACCCAGAAAAGAACGGGAAAGAATAAGGAAAGACGAAAGGTAGACAGGAAAAACCGAGAAAGAAAGCCTTGAAAAAACAAAACAAGCAATACAGACAGGAAAAATACAACAAAGCAAACATGCACACTGGATTAATTAAACATCCTCAAAGTCGGAATGCAGCTACCTTCATGGTGGGTAAAAGATGGTCACTTTGTAAAAATCACCATTGGTGAAATTAAGAGTGGCCGAACAGGAAAGAATTTATGTGACTAATGACAATCACAGGAGGGGAACAAAAGGAAACACGGCCCCACTATAGCCATTTACTTATACCACTTTATTTTTGGTTCTCATATATATATATATATATATATATATATATATTATATATATATATATATATATATATATATATATATATATGTCATTTTATTTTGAGAATAATGGAATAAGCATTCATGTGCTTTTTTCTTTTTACATCAGTCTCCATGTGCATGCAGTTTTGTAAAATTTTGCCACCCATTCCTACTGGCACAAAACGGCCTACTCTTTCATAAAGCACAACAGGTTTTAACCTGTGCACAAGATGCTCTGCATGGGCTCTCACACTAGGCGTTTCTTTATCAGTCTCATCCAAAAGGACTCTGATTCTTGTATTCTGTCTGTGTTCCAACTCTTTCTCATATTTTTCTTGATAAAATTAACAGAAAAATTAAACCAAACATTAAGAAAACTTACCTATCAAGTCAAAATAGCGGAGCAGTGACAACGCACACCCAGATTCTTGTGCAGTCCTCGCCTTCAGTTTGTCGAATGTTCAGTGAAAGGGAGAGGGCTTAGGATAGGGTAGACCTTCAACTCACTTCCACCCCACCCCCCTCTATGGGTGAACACTGTCATTTTGCGCGTGCTTCAGGATCAGCATGAGCCTTGACAGGAATATAATGTTAGCATAGGAGAGTTCAAGTCTCTCTCTCTCTCTCTCTCTCTCTCTCTCTCTCTCTCTCTCTCTCTCTCTCTCTCTCTCAGGAAAATAAAGTATGTTAATACTTATTTGTCAGTCTTGGAAATAATGATCAACCAATCAATCAAATAATCAATCAATCCAACAGTCTTTCAATTAACTGATAAGTCACTCACTCACTCAGTATATAAAAGAATAAATAAATAAATAAATAAAAGTGTAACTGTGGTGTATATACCAATGCTGTTGTTAATTTTGTTCTCGAAATTATTATACTTGGTCCAGGCCAAAAGCCTTGTCAGTTATTGATGTAAGGTAAGCAAAGTGTCCAGCCTCCAATACAATCCAATGATGTTGCTTAGAGCCCCGCTGACCGCACAGGCGATATCGAGGCTGTCACCTCGTCACATTTTAAAACTAATATTAAAACTGTGTAACTATATACAGTTGAAAACGGGGTATAAAACCAACTTGACTGTCGTTGCTTGTATCGACGCCCTGGTCAACCATAAGGGTCAGCCCAGGAAAGCCACCGCGTCGTGGGAAAACCCACATCGATCACACATAAAATTAGATAAAACCAAAACCAGATTCCTTAACAACCTTGTCCTTAGAGACCAACTATATCACTTTCACTCATAAAAGACGGAAAAACCCCGATTCTCTCAGGAAGTAAAAAATGGTGTCTGGTGGAACTTCCCGAAAGAGGATCTTTAGGGAGTCCGCGGTAAAATGTTTGTGCCTAATATCCTGAACATCCCGACACTCCAGCAGCAGATGCCTGATGGTTACCAGCACGTCACAAGTCACGCACCATGGGGTTCCCTCGCCTTTCAGCAAGTGAACGTGAGTGATGTGAGAATGACCCTGTGTATCCTGGTGAGCACTGTCCCTCCTTTCAGTTTTTGACCCACAGAGGGAAAACCTCTTTCAGGTCGGGACGGATCCGAAAAAGTTTGTTGTCTGTCTGAGCGTTCCACTCCTCCTGCCAGAGGGAGTGCGCGTTTGTTTGCTTCTGGGTTTCAGATCTGTGAACGGCACCGTGGACTCGGAAACCTCCTGCGCCATGGCAGTCGGTCAACAGTTTCGTTGCCCCAAATGCCCATGTGCCCGGGACCCACACCAAAACCACGTCACACCCGTCCTGTCTCAAGGAAGTATACAGTTCGTAGAACTTCTGAAGCTTAGGGTGGTTTATGTTCCTACAAGCGATAGCCACCAGAGCAGAGAGCGAGTCCGCACAGACCAAGAAGTCTTTCCTTGCCGATCGCCGGATCAGTTGCAGGGACAAGAAAAGAGCGCTAAGTTCGGCTGTGTACACCGAGGCATCCGAAGGTAGGTACTCAGAAAGCGCTGACTCCTTGATGGTGGGACAATAGGCGGCGCAGGCCACCCCCTCCTCAGACTTGGGCCCGTCTGTGAAAACCCTGGTGTAGGACAGATAAGACGTACAGAGTTCTTGGAAAAAGACCCCGTACGCCGTGGAGCTGGTGACATCTTTCCTGTGAGCGGCAAGATCGAAACAGACAGCCGGGGTTTCCACCATCCACAGAGGCGTCTCAGGGAACTTGGGAAGGTCGCAGATGACACCCAAATCAATACCCGCCTCCTGGAGATGGGGAAGGATCCGAATGCCCAGAGGCGGGGTGGCAGAGGGCGATTTCTCAAACTTGGCCTGAAACTGGGGGTTGAGAACACAATCGTCGTCTCCGAATAAAGCTTCATGTAGTAATTGAGCGTCAGTTTCAGACGGCTAGAGCTTCATGTAGTAATTGAGCGTCAGTTTCAGACGGTGGTTTGCCAGAGAGGGCTTTTCCGCTTTCGCGTAGACTGTACACCGGCGTCGTTCGGAACGCTCCGAGACAGATTCCGAGCCCTGGTGGTGGATAGGGTCCAGAGCTTTCAGGTAGGGAGGCCTCGCCGAGCCGTAGACCTGACACCCGTGCTCCAGTTTGGAGCACACCAGCGCCCTGTAGATATGCAGCAGTGTTCTCCTATCGGCTCCCCAATCAATATGAGCGATCACCCGCAGGAGGTTCAGGGCTTTCTGACAGGACGTTTTCAGATGTTGGATATGGCTTCTGAAATTCAGTCTCTGGTCGAACACAATCCCCAAGAATTTGGCCTCCTCACCGCGGAAAGGTGGGTTTTCCCTATCTTGTTGTTTATAGCCCCCAGGCGATATCGGGGCTGTTACCTTGTAAATTGTTAAATCTCGGAATAAAACTGTGCAACTATATACAGATTAAAACAGGGTATAAAACCAAATCTACTGTCCTTCCTTGTGTTAACTTCTCAGCTATGTGAAGTTCAAATCTGAAGTACAGTTTAATCTAGATTGTAAGACTAGTAAATGCAAAATAAGAATGCTGAAATACAAAGAGTTATGTTACACTTACTGGCTATACAAAGAATATCTTTGTTTTGAAAATATATTACTATACTTCCAGATGATTTAGGAATCACTCTAATGAAATTTAGAAGATAAATCCCAAATTACCAGTTCAAGAAGGCAGGTTCAGGAGCATTGAAAAAAGTTTTTAAAAAATTGTGGA
Source organism: Stramonita haemastoma (assembly GCA_030674155.1). Classification (NCBI taxonomy): domain Eukaryota; kingdom Metazoa; phylum Mollusca; class Gastropoda; order Neogastropoda; family Muricidae; genus Stramonita; species Stramonita haemastoma. The sequence continues at coordinate 43,275,315 of CM060338.1, read as the reverse complement.
AAATGCAACCAGTAGAAATCAGTGAATTGCATTATATTAAATATCCATATTTTGAAGAATAGAAGAGGTTGTTAAGAGCATGTTGTTATAAATTGCCCAACGTATTAAACTTTCATGGATTATTTAGTACAAATTAAAAAAAACTTAGGCTGCTCTTACACTGGTGAAGTTCATACAAACCCCGATTATTAAGCTGTATCAAGTAGCAAAATTGATTCCAAATCGTTGAAACTGCTTATATTTTTTTCAGGTGGATAGTTCATGAGAGTGTGTGTGTGTGTGTGTGTGTGTGTGTGTGTGTGTGTGTGTGTGTTGTGTGTGTGTGTGTGTGTGCGCGTGCGTGCGTGCGTGGTGTGGTGTGTGTGTACGTGTACTTTTGTTGTTATGGTTGTGATTTCTCACTTTAAGAGGATGGATTTTCTGTGGTTAGCTCTTTTGAACTAAAAAAAATGATTGTCATCTTGATCGATAATGATTGTCATCTTGATCGATAATGATGATTTCGATGATTTTGTGTATGCTTTTCCATGTACCCAAATATGGCGTGTTTTTGATAAAGAATTGGACTTTGTCTTTGTTTTGTTTATAGAAGAAACCACCGAAAAAGAATTCCCCTGTCGCAGGGCCGCTACCCTACGCTTGTTTTCTGTGAAAGGTGTTTTCTCACCTATCTGGAGGGTTGTACCTGGTTTAATTTAACGGTCACTTTTGCTACGACTGGCATCAGTGCAAAGCTCTGGACGGCCATCTAAAGAGATCTAAAGCTCAAGAGAAGGGACTGACCTAGGTCAGAAGATCACGGGAAGTGATGAGAACCCCCCCCCCCACACACACACACACGCACACTAGTGAGGTAGGTGCTTATGGAATTGGGGAAAATTTTTTATTTGACTTGAGCTTCCTTTGGAAGAAGACATTTTCTGTTTGGGTGTTTATCAGTAGTGACACGTATTGCAGAGAGAAAGAGTTCCTTCCTCCTGGAGAAAGACAATTGACAGGTATTGATTATAAAATATGGTTTGATAATTACTGCACGCAATTAATTTACAGAAAAAATTAGTTTGATAAATAGTAGGTGTGAATGCTAATACTTTATTATTGTCTGTAAATGCTCTCTTTAGTTTGATAATTGTCTCTCAATACAACCACTTTAATTTAATAATTGTGTGTAAATGCTGCCAGTTTAGTTTGATAATAGTCTGTGAACACTATCACTTCAGTTTGATAATTGTGTATTAATGCTTCCACTTCTGTTCGATTATTATTATCTGTCAACGCTACCACTTTATTATTGACTGTAAATGCTACCACTTTAGTTTGATAATTGTCTGTGAATGAAACTACCACTTTAGTTTGATAATTGTCTGTGAATGAAACTACCACTTTAGTTTGATAATTGTGTATAAGTGCTACTACTTTAGTTTAATAATGATTGTCTGTGGACGCTACCATTTTAGTTCGATTGTCTTTGAATGCTACGACTTTAGTTTGATAATTGTCTGTTAATGATACCACTTTAGTTTAATAATTATTGTCTGTGGACGCTACCATTTTAGTTTGTCTTTGAATGCTACAACTTTAGTTTGATAATTGTCTGTTAATGATATCACTTTTAGTTTAATAATTATTGTCTGTGGACGCTACCATTTTAGTTTGTCTTTGAATGCTACAACTTTAGTTTGATAATTGTCTGTTGATGATACCACTTTAGTTTAATAATTGTTGTCTGTGAACGCTACGCTTTAGTTTAATTGTCTGTGAATACTTCCACTTTAGTTTCATAATAATTATATGTAAATTACTATCACTTGCATGAAGCCTTGCTGATGTAAATCCAGACCGTTCCTTTATCTTTTGTTATCTTTATCCTTATTTTCAGCATTATTCAACCACATTATATGATAAATTGCTGATTTGTGGGTGCTTTTTATATTGTGATTGGTGCGTTCTGATATTCTGCTACTGTCTTGTGGGTTTTTTTTTTCGTGTAATATTAATATGTTTACATGTTTACCGTTTTAATGTATGGCTTGTACCCGCTTGAATTTCTCTTTCTATGAGATAATAAAGTGTTTCTGAATTTGAATTTATATTATTTACAGCAGATTTACCAAGAGGGCTCTGAGATTTGAACCGCGAAACTCTTTATTTGCTGCCGTAAGGTATTCGTCTCAGCAACTGGTGTGTTTTGTTCCTTGGGTCTTATGAATTAAATTGGTTAGTTTTGTGATGTATGAAGTTGATTGAATTATGTATTTCGAGATCTGTCTCTGCCTTCAACAGCCCTAATCCCCATCACCTTGACAATGTGTGTGTGTGTGTGTGTGTGTGTGTGTGTGTGTGTGTGTGTGTGTGTGTGTGTGTGTGTGTGTGTGTGTGTGTGTTGGTGTGCGTGGGTGTGTGCGTTTGTGGTGTGTTAAAATTTGAATTTGCTAAAAGTATTATTATTAGCTGCATGTGTAAGAATAGGCTTTGATTTGTTTTTGCAAGATATTGCGCGATATTAGTTTCATAAATTATTATTATAAACTATGTTGAATTCAAGCCCTTTGATTTGTTTTTACAAGATATAGCACTATATAAATTCCGTTTATTTATTATTATTATTATTATTATTGTCTAAATTGGAATTGAATTCTAATAGCACAAAGGAGAGTAAGCGTTGTAAAAGAGAAATTAATATAGTAAAGAATTTATCAGGGGTAAGATAAATGTCCGAATAATTGACAAAGAACTATGAATTGTGAATGCTTATTGAAATAAGTGAACAATCTAAATAAGTAACTGGCGACGCTGGCCGTTCATAAATTTTGAAAAGATTAATTTTTTAATATTCATTTTCGCAGTTTTCACTGTATTACTACTGTGAAGCAATAAAGGCTGTTAGAGAAATCATTTTTCTCACTTGTTCTGTTAGTCAGTCTGAGTTAGATTTATTTTGTTTTGTTTAGAATAAAATGGGTGTACTGGACACGTGATGTAGGCACTGAATATATAATCGCCCCCTAATGAAAGCGCAAATGTCGTTGCAAATGTCGTTTTAAAGGCGAATTGTCCAAACCAATGACTGCCAGCTGCTGGATGCCGGACAGACAACCCCAGGTGTGTGGACTGCAGCAAAACAGCACAGTGTATGTACACTCTGTCACAGGTATGTTTACCTGTCTCCTCTGCAACTGAAGGTGTTAGCCCAGGGACCCAAAGTTTGCCCCATCTCACACTGCAGATACACAGCAACTAACAGGGACCGGGGACTGGACTGAAATGTGCATCGGTCAATAAACCATCCCCTGAGAAGGCGCAGAGCCGAAATATTGGGAAAAAATGGATGTACTATATTGTCTCTGTTGTTGGTCTCTCTCTCCTTTATAAATTCTTAAATTTTATATTGCGTGAGTGTAAGTCAATCGAAGCTTAAGTTTTTTACAAATAGGACTTTGCCAACGCGTGTTATTCCAGAGCTTTTGATAATAATGCAGTACCACTAGTGATGGTCAAGAAACTTGGCCCAGGAAATGCGTTTTGAAAAATTGGATGGAACCTGAGGCCAATGCTCAGGGTTCTCCTCCTTCCATCCATTCAATCATGTCGGCACTTTCCTCCTCTCCCTTCAGTAGCTCATCCAAGCAAAGTTCTAGAGGCACCCCTCCACCTCAGACTCCTCTAACTCACCCACGAATGCAGGAGGCATCAGCCCGTCTGTCCATCCCCCAAAAACTTCCATTCAGAGAACATCACCCCCTGTTTACCCCCAATGAATGGTATGGATCAGTGGCGTAGCTCAGACCCAATCCATCCATACACAGAAAAATTCATTAATTATGGCTTCCAAACTGCTGCAGCAGCAACTCCCACACCAGCCCTCTCCTGCTGCCAAATCTAGTTACTAACCCCTGCCCCACCTTACTGTCCTTATATTCCAGGTTTTCTCCCCTGTAATGATGGACTATAGGTCATGATTGAACAACCAGTAAAATCATGATGCTAAACTGCAGGTGTGTGAAAGTAACGTGAAAGAGATGATGGAAAGGAAATAACCTATTGATGGTGTAGATTGTTGAACTGACTTATTACTATCAGTATTACCTTTTTCAACTTTGTTACATTATTAATGTTTGAAGTTCCAATTAAGCTTTATCTGATCGCATTTGTTTACATTCTTGTTCACCTTTATTGTGTTATTTCCCCATCCTACCTCCTTGACTACGCCCTTGCCCCGATTTAGTTTGGCAAGAGTTTGTGTTCATATTGAAATATAACTGTGATTTGTATGTGCTGTATAGTGGAATTATTGAATAAAATGGTCATTGATATGCCAGAGGACTCGTGACAATGGGGCGTCAGCAGAGGTCTGGAATTAGGATTTCTTATTATCAATCATAGTATTAACAAAATGTCCGATGTTTCTCATATTCCATCAAATTCACACAAAAACTATCATATATTCGGTTTTGCGGAATCCCGATTATCTGAACACATTTCGAATAATGAACTTGTTATTTCTGGTTATCAGATAATCCGCAAAGATCCTCTCCAGCGAAAGAAACGGGTTTTCTTATTTACTTACACGAAAACATCCGCTATAAACGAATTGAATCACTTGAAAACGATTGTTTAGAATCAGTTTGGATTCAGATATCCTTGAAGAAAACAAACCGATCCTTGCCGTTTTATTTATAGAAATCCGACAGAAATTATGACTGGTATGACAAGTTCACTTTAATGATGGAGGAGCTTCTCTACTCTCAGACGAAATCATTCTTTTAGGTGACTTCAATATAGATTTGTTAAAAACATAACCACAATTGGATATCAAACTTATGACTCGTTTCATCTGACGCAATTAATTGATAAACCTACAAGAATCACTGACACATCCAAAAACGCCGATGATCACATTTATTCAACTTCACCAAGTAATATGATAGAAGTATGTCGCCCTGCCTTTGGATGCAGTGACCACCTTCCAGTGTGTTTAACATGGTCAAAAAGGGTATAGATATTCCTAAGAACGTCATAAAGGTCATTAAATACAGATGCTTATCTTACTTTGACAAAAATGCATTTTTATTAAATTTACTCATTCTTCTTTATCCTTGGTCTATCAGTTTACTAGCCCTGACGAAGCGTTTGAGGTATGTTTTCATAGTGTTCTCAATATATATATATTTTATATATATATATATATATATTATATATATATATATATATATATGCAGGAAGATTGTTCCCTGTGATAGAAAATGTACGAATTTTGTTTTTGAAACGTCCATCGTGAGAAAAGGATATTGTTTTCACAGGGCGCTGTGTCAGGGATGATGAACTACAGAATAAAGTAGAGGCCGTTTTTTCTGTTAGTATGTAAATTGAGTGAGTGACTGACTGAAAACCTAAGTGTTTGCATTTTGTAAATGACTGTGTTTGAACATTGATATTAAATACAGAGAATTTAGTGTTTGCATTTTGTAAATGACGGTGTTGAACTCGATATTAAATACAGAGAATTTAGTGTTTGCATTTGTAAACGACTGTGTTTGAACATTGATATTAAATACAGAGAATTTAGTGTTTGCATTTTGTAACGACTGTGTTTGAACATTGATATTAATACAGAGAATTTAGTGTTTGCACTTTGTAAATGACAGTGTTTGAACACTGATATTAAATACACAGAATTTAGTCTGGTGAACAATTTGCAAAACAGAGAACATGAATGCCTCCACAATTGACCAAAGAACCATGAATTGTGAACGGTTTTAAGTTGAACAATTTAAGGGAAGTAAACCGGCAGTGCCGACCAATCCAATCCAATCTTGTTGTTTATAGCCCTGCCGACCACAGAGGCCATATCGAGGCTGTCACCTTGTCATTTTTCTACATCCCAGATTAAAGCTGTACAACTACAACACAAATTAAAACAGGGTTTCATACCAACTCTATTGTATCAACGCCTTGACTAACCGTAAGGGTCAGCCCAGGACCGCCACAGCGTTGTAGGAGAAACCACATGAATGACACATAAAATGCGATAATACCCAGCATCAGCCCTTGGACGTTTTGAAAGGAATACATCTTTCTTTGCCGTTTTCGCGGCCTTCAAGTATCATAATAATGACGAGATGATGAATCTTGAAATAGAATGTTTTCCCTCTACCTGTTTTGTAAAGAACTGGTATTCAAGGTTACTTTGTTTTTGGGAGTTTGGGAATAAAATGGGTAGACTGGGATCACGACGTGGGCTCTGAAGAGAAGAAGAAATAGTTTATTCTCTCATGATTTCAACAGCACCCTCCTCCCAATTGAAGGTAATATTCCTGTCCAAAAATCATATATATGCTAAGCTAAAATTTGTTTTTTGCAGGTTGTTCTTGTGTTTCTACCACTTTCTTTCTTCTTGTTAACCTTCTTGGATTCGGGGAGCTGATTTCGTGGCGAACAGACGTGTTTTCTGCACTCTCTCCAGCCATGCACTGAACTGAATTGTTTGAGCTGATGTGGGGGACTTAGGACAAAATTCAACTCGGGTTCGAACGTCAAACTTTCGCAAACTGAATTGTTGAGCCGATTTGGGGGACTTAGACAAACAGGTATATTACCAAACTTTCACTGATTATGCCATCCAGTTACAGGGACCAGCCAATTAGCTGCGTCTTTCTTGCCTTCATGAGACGACGTCAACATCTAAGCGTCCTAAGGTAAGAGGAGTGGTTTCCTGCCATATTACGCGGACTTTAGGTCAGCGTGTTTTCTTCACCTTAAAGAAGAATGTGCGCTCTTCCTTTTCAAACATGCGTCATTCAAGCCTTCCAACAGACCGACCACAGGCGCTGGATTCGGTACAATGACTGCCTTGTTTGTTGCTGTCTTCATTTCACATTTTCTCCTCCAGTGCATGGATGTCGAAAGCAATCCAGGCCCTCAATATACAGAGAGAAGAGACCGTGTCCACACCGACACATGGACTGGTTTCCTGTCAAACAGAAATGGACCATTAATGAGATGGCTCCCATCTCAGACATGCCCCGGACCGAAATCCTGCTACCAACAAGCGCCCCACACTACCATCCTCTACTGGCAGTGGCTCCAGGCACGGTACACCAATCCAATCATGTTGTTTATAGCCCCGCCGACCACATAGGCCATATTGGGGCTGTCACAATTTAAAATTCATATTAAAATTGTGCAAATATATACAGATTAAAACGGGGTATAAAACAAACTTCACTGTCCATGCTTGTATCGATGCCCTGGTCAACCATACGGGTCAGCCTATGAGGTCACCACAGGCACGGTACACAGCATGCCATATCACAGAGGGACTATTCCGCACGTCTTGGAGAGCTTCACTTATTTATTTATTCTTTTATATCGAGGATAATGGAATAAGCAATCATGTGCTTTTTTACATCCATTCCCCGTGTGTATGCAGTTTTGTTAATCCTGTCATCTGTTCCCACCGACACACAATGGCCTGCTCTTACTACAAGAAAAATATACATGTCTCTATGAAAACACAGACAGCTGGATGAGCTGAAATCCAAGTTTTCTGAGTTGACCAGCTCAATGGCTGATGTTTAAACGTGGTGCTAGACCCAGCTCACTGAAAACAGGGATTTGAAAGACCCGTAAACCAACCCTCCCCCAACATGCCACATCAACTGCAAGGTACCTGTGAACACCAGAGAAGAAGAGATGACAACATCACCACTTTGTACGACTGGTGTAGGTCACTTCAACAAGAAAATAACACACTAAGGTCCGATATTGCCAGATTAACAGACCACGTCAGAAGTCAGCCCATGAGCTCAGAGCAGTCACAGGCAGGATCAGCTACAGTCTCGCAGGAAGACCTTTCGGAAATCCTGAAATGGTGTCAATCTTTTCAAGCTGATAATGATGCTTTAAAAGAAGATGTCAAATATCTCTCTTCTACATGTGACACACTAGAAAACCAGTGTGGGAGACTGCTTGACTGGAACACTCACATTGATGACGAAAAGTGCCACCATAGACAAAAAGCTGGAAAAACTGGAAGCAAGTTCACGAGCTCGTAACATCAAGTTCTTCAAAGTGTTCGAGGGCAACGGCAAGAATGAAGGAGACTGTGCCCGACAGGTAGTGCAGTTGCTGAACCGCTTCTTCCCCAGCAAGGTATGGACCACCGATGATCTGGAGACAGCCAGACGGGTGGGCCCGAGAAAGAACAGCTCTCACCCAGACCTCTCATTGCCACAATGCACATTTTCTTTTTTATCAACAAATTCCCTTCATCTCTGTAAAATGAAAACATTGAAAATGAAGGAATACGTATACGCACTCTTCTGTCCTTTAGTGCATCCATTCATGTATGTTGGTATGATTACTATCTCTCTATCGAGCACACACACACACACACACACACACACACACACACACACACACACACACACAACAATAAATACGCACAAAAATAATCTTGGTAACTGCATTTCCAACTGAATCCCGCCTTTTTATGTTTAGACAAACATCTATTTGCTAAAACTTTCCCCCTCTCTTACAAAAAACAAACGTGTTCGCCCTATTTTTGTTCTTACACTCACTCACACAGACGACTTAGCCATAACTTTTGTTATGCCCTTCCCACATACAGCTACCCATCCCGTCCCCTCTGTCCAATATCCTTTTCCCTAAAACACTCCAATTTTCTTCCACACCTGAAAACGTAAGAAATAAAGAAGGCTTGTTTCTGTGTCACGTCTTGTAACATGATGTCTACCTGCCTTTTGTGTCCACGTGTGGGGCCAGGTTAAGAAATAAAGGTTAGTGTCAAGGTTAGTGTTAGCAATTAACATTAGTAACTGGGAAAGGGCTGTCAGTCTGCTGGCTTGTCTGCCTGACTGCATGCAAGCACGTGGACACAAATGGCACATAGACACAATGGTACATAGTTTTGGACACAATGGTTAGGAAGTTTTCTTTAAATCACAAATCACCTGTCCTATCAGCAAGCCATGGCTGTTTCTGTTGCTTCACTGAGTGGAATTTTTCTGACTACTGCCCAGTTCTGGAATCAGGTCAGTGGTTCCTGGCAGCCTACCTCTGTTTTCAAATGGGCAGTGGGTGTTTTCATAAGAACCAAACTTAAGTTGATCAACGAAGGAACAAGTCCACATGTGCGGTTATTTCTTTTTAATTTCCCCATCATTTAACTACAATTTTTCAGCTTTGAAATAAGGAATTTCGCCTACTGTCTTTTTTGAAAAATCGCGTCTGTTTCCAAAAGAACCCAAGTTGAACTGAATGAACATAGTCATTATCCCCAAATAAAACTACCCGAGAAAAACCTGCTCTTTTTTCTATTCCCACTTACCTAGCCATACCTATCTTACCTCTTTCTCCCAACTGACAAAAGGACCTAGTAGGTAAACTAAGGAAACAACGAAAAATAAACCACATGTACAAAAAGCCCCTCTTTCATTTTTTAGCCTTTTAATTCTATTTCCAATAACCTAGCCACACATTACCTGCCCCCCCCCCCCCCCCCCTTCCAATCATCAGCTTCCCTTTAGTACCTCTTCTACAAAATCAACTATGATTCCCCTCCTCTCCCCCCAAAAAGCTTATTTACATATACTCAGACACAGACACAGACACAGACACACACACAGTGTGCCCACAATAAAACCTGTTCTACATTTTGGAAGAGTGGGCTATTTTGTACTAGCCAGTAGGAACGGATAACAAAATTTTCGTGACCGCGTGCACACGGAGACTAGATGTAAAATTATATATGAATGCTTATCCACTGTCCTTGAAATGGAAGAACACACAAACACACACAGACACAGACACAGACACTCACACACACAGAGAAGTACAATTTCGTCAGGCCTCCATTTCCCCCATATCTATTATCAATTTACCTCCAGTATATATCCCCCTTCACCTTTTTTTCATGCATTTTTTTTACCCAAATCAATAGTTTCAGTATAAACGGTTTTTGAATTTATTATTATTTTATTATTATTATTTATTTTTTTTTTATTAAAGGGACTATTAGCACTATTAAATTTATATTACTTTCGTTAGTGGATAAGGCCCTTTAAAAAAAAATTATTTGTGTTTTTTTGTTTTTTGTTCGTATGTGTAGGTTTTTAAAAAATTTATTAATATAATCATAAATCATGACTATAATTCTTCCATTTGCTGTTTGTGTTCTCCCCCTTCCTCCTTGATACCCCCTCTCCTTTACTGCTTGTGTTTATTTCGTCCGTTTGTTTTTTTAAATTAAATTTTTAAATTTATTTGTTTGTGTATTTGTTAGTGTTTCTGTTTCCTCTCAGTGGTGATGGGTATTATCATATAGTATTGTTGCGTTTTTTTTTTTTTCTTTTCTTCCTTCTAATATGTAATGTATGAACTGAAGTATGCAGATATTGTAATCTGACATAAATTGCTTAATGACTTTTCATGGATTCTTTTCTTTAAGTCTTAAATAATGGTATTAGTGACATTGTAACTGATATAAGCTGTTTGTGTGACACTAAATGATTAAAAAAAAACAACTTTAAATGCGTGCATGCACGTACGTGCATACGTGCTGTGTGGAGGAGCGCGCGAACTGTGTGTATATGTACGTACGTGTATGTATATATGTGTGTGTGTATGTGTGTGTATGTGTGTGTGTGTGTGTGTGTGTGTGGAGAGAGAGAGAGAGAGAGAGAGAGAGAGAGAGAGAGAGAGAGAGAGAGAGAGAGAGAGAGAGAGAGAGAGAGAGAGAGAGACTTTTGAGTGTTTTTTTTTCCTTCTGTTTTGTTGCTAGTGTTGTTGCTTGTATTTTCTATAGGCATATTGTATTTTTGAGGCTGTTGAAATCATGTTGGTAAATTAATGTTGGTGAAATGTTTTTCTCTGCTTTTGTTTTTTTTTCCTGAGATAGACGGCATGATGAAAAAAAGCAAATCGACGCTTAATGTACCATCTGAAAATAAAATTTTGACTTTGACCACCCCCTCCCCCTTCCTCATCATATTATTTTCATGTTGGCTGAAGCATTAGCTACCACTTATGTCAAAATTCGTTACCTTGTATCTGTTTTGTAGCAACTGAGTTCAAACAATGTGTGAAAATCTGCTCTTGGAAGTTGGCTTCAGCTTTGAACCCCCCTCCCCTCCACCTACCCCCCTCCTCTTTGCAGACCAGTGTGTTTTATCACATGTACAGCAAAAGCACATATTTTGTTTGATGCTACTTCGTTAATATAGCCTCCAAGCTCTGCTTTTGTCTGTTACACATAATCTAATGCCTAGTTTTTGCCTTGTTCTGTCGCTTTGAACTCTGAATGACAAAAATCCATTCAATATTGTGATGAAGAGATGACTTCCGGAGACTTACTGCGCATGTGCCAGATGAATTTTTTCCTCTTTGGAGACTTAGTCCAGTCCTTGTTCCTTGCGTCCACGCAGTCACACGTATTTTGAACCTTATTTATTTTTTCACACAGAAATGTATCTTTAGTTTATCATCATTCTTAGTGAGAATACTTTTGAAAGACAAGCCTCGACTTTCAACAGTTCTCAAGGAAGTGTTTGGTCACAGGTTGTCACTTTGGTCATTTTCAAAATGATTCAAGGTCTTGGATCTGATATTCCTCAATTTGTGTTTTAAAGCAAAAAAATCGCCAAGACGGAACTTCGTTTAAAACGGAAGGAAAATCACCCATGTACAATGCATCGACCACTGACCAAAGAACTAGGAATTGTGAACGCTTGTAAAATAAGCTGAACAATCTAAGGGAAATAACCGGCAGCGCCGACCAATCAAATCCAATCCAATCTTCTTGTTTATAGCCCTGCCGACCACAGACGCCATATCGGTGCTGTCATGTTGCCATTTTGTTTTTAAATCTCAGATTTAAACTCTCACGGCGTTGTGGGAGAAACCACGTTAATTAAATAACACCTGAATGAGATAAAACCACAGCACTGGCTATTGTATGTTCTAAAAAGAATGACTATGTATTTTCTTTTTTTGGGGTGTTTAAACATTATAATGATCACAATATACGAACTGTAAATGCTTGTGATTTAGGTTGAATGATCTAAGGGAAGTAACTGACGGCACCGTCCAAATCCTCTTTAACAGGTGTGTCCCTGGTAACAGCATCTCTAAACACGTTATTCAAGAAACGGGAGGGGGGGGGGGGGGGGTGGAGTCGGCACTGATGTTACCCGAAGGACTTTCGGGGGAGTGGAATCAACACTGATGTTCACTGAAGGACTTTCGGGGGAGTGGAGTCGGAACTGATGTTACCCGAAGGACTTTGGGGGGAGTGGAGTCGGAACTGATGTTACCCGAAGGACTTTCGGGGGAGTGGAGTCGGAACTGATGTTACCCGAAGGACTTTGGGGGAGTGGAGTCGGAACTGATGTTACCCGAAGGACTTTCGGGGGAGTGGAATCAGCACTGATGTTCACCGAAGGACTTTGGGGGGCAGTGGAGTCGGCACTGATGTTCACCGAAGAATTCCCTGACAGGGCGTCACTGTGGAGACTGGAACCTGGGCCCTCAGATTGCCAGTGGATCACACATCACTCTAACCACCTGGCTGTCCTGTCCCCCTTACCGTTTACTTACCATTTCACTTCTGCCTTCACATTCACCTGTCCTGTCCCCCTTACCATTTACTTACCATTTCACTTCTGCCTTTACCTTTACCTGTCCTGTCCCCTTACCATTTACTTACCATTTCACTTCTGCCTTTACCTTTACCTGTCCTGTCCCCTTACCATTTACTTACCATTTCACTTCTGCCTTCACATTCACCTGTCCTGTCCCCCTTACCATTTACTTACCATTTCACTTCTGCCTTTACCTTTACCTGTCCTGTCCCCTTACCATTTACTTACCATTTCACTTCTGCCTTTACCTTTACCTGTCCTGTCCCCTTACCATTTACATACCATTTCACTTCTTCCTCACCTTTACCTGTCCTGTCCCCTTACCATGTACTTACCATTTCACTTCTTCCTCACCTTTACCTGTCCTGTCCCCTTACCATGTACTTACCATTTCACTTCTTCCTCACCTTTACCTGTCCTGTCCCCCTTACCATTTACTTACCATTTCACTTCTTCCTCACCTTTACCTGTCCTGTCCCCTTACCATGTACTTACCATTTCATTTCTTCCTTTACCTTCACCTGTCCTGTCCCTCTTACCATCTACTTACCATTTCACTTCTGCCTTCACCTTCACCTGTCCCGCCCCCCTTACCATTGACTTACCATTTCACTTCTGCCTTCACCTTTACCTGTCCCGTAGTCTTTTGAACCGTGGGGGCATCGATGAAGATTTTGCAACCAGCTTCCCCCACTCTCCCCATATCACATTATACTCTGTGATAAAACGCGCTGAGAGGAACAAATGGACGATGTCACAATTGGTGATAAGAGTATGTTCAAAGGGGGGGGGGGATGTCAACACACCATGCCACAATCAGTGATATAGTGTGTTGAGGGGGTGTCAACACACCATGCCACAATCAGTGATATAGTGTGTTGAGGGGGTGTCCAACACACCATGCCACAATCAGTGATATAGTGTGTTGAGGGGGTGTCAACACACCATGCCACAATCAGTGATATAGTGTGTTGAGGGGGTGTCAACACACCATGCCACAATCAGTGATATAGTGTGTTGAAGGGGGGACAAAACACCATGCCACAATCAGTGATATAGTGTGTTGAAGGGGGGGAGAGGGGGAACAACACACCATGCCACAATCAGTGATATAGTGTGTTGAAGGGGGGACAACACACCATGCCACAATCAGTGATATAGTGTGTTGAAGGGGGAACAACACACCATGCCACAATCAGTGATATAGTGTGTTGAAGGGGGGACATCACACCATGCCACAATCAGTGATATAGTGTGTTGAAGGGGGGACAATACACCATGCCACAATCAGTGATATAGTGTGTTGAAGGCACCATGTCACAATCCTCATACAGAGGTTCCATGTGAACGCGCACGCAGAACATCTTCCGCACATGTCAAAACTTGTTTCACCTTTCAAAAGGCCGTTGTGTGCTGGCAAGAACCGATGCCAAAATCTACAAAACCGCGCAAAATCGGGGACTGGACGCAAGAAGATACAAAAGTGCTGCTTCATTTTTCTAGGGCTATATTTTTTTAAAACCACACACACACACACACACACACACACACACACATACAGAGGCGCGCACACACACATACACGCATACACATATGCGCACACGCACGCACGCACGAACGCATACACACACACAACAGAGAAAGAGACAGACAGACACAATAAGACAGACAGACAGACAGACAGACAGACAGACAGACAGACAGACAGAGAGAGAGAGAGAGAGAGGAGAGAGAGAGAGAGAGAGAGAGAGAGGAGAGAGAGAGAGAGAGAGAGAGAGAGAAACAGACAGACAGAAAAAGAGGTCAACACCACACACATGGGCCATACTTACCTGATACGATGCCAGTCCATACTTACCCGACAGCATGTCTGTCCGTCCGTCTTTGTGTCAGTGTGTCTATCTGTCTGTGTGTCCATCCTGCAGACAAACAGAAATACGGATAGCCTATACAGATAGCCTATACGGAGAGCCTATACGGACGGATAGCCTAGTGGTCAGAACATTGCGCTCGCAATTTGAAGACCCGGGTTCGATTCCGGACGAGGAGATTTTTCTTCTGGAGTTAACATCAGTGCTGACTCCCTATCTCCCCAAAAGTCCTTCGGATGAGACTTTAAACCCAGGCCCCGTGTGCGAACGCACGCAGAACATCTTGCACACACGTTAAATCCTGTTCCGCTTTTCGTAAGAGTAGGCCATCGTGTGTCGGTGGGAACAGATGACAAGATTTACAAAACTGCATACACACAGGGACTGGATGAAAAAAAGCACGAGTGCTTATTCCATTATCCTCGGTATAAAAGAACAAATCAATCAAATCAAATCTCTCTCTCCCCCCCCTCTCTCTTCCCCCCCCCCTCTCTCTCTCTCTCTTCCCCCCCTCTCTCTCTCTCTTCCCCCCCCTCTCTCTCTCTCTCTTGCTCTCTCAGGCAACAGAAATACAGACACTGGACACTGACCCTTTGCATGTTCATGGTAAAACTCCTGGTAGTATAATTAATTGCAAAGATACCATTTGTATGCACACATAACACACATACCCCCCCCCCCCTTCCCCAAGTCTACCTGATAAGACTATAATCCGAAGTCCCGTGTGTGAACACGCGTGATGGCAATGGATGACGTAATTACAAAACTGCATGCACAAGGGGACTAAATGCAAAATAGCCATATAAGTGCTTGTTTTATCCTCCTGTAATTGATGGAATAAATAACAAAATAAAGACACACACACATGCACGCCCGAGCGCGCGGGTGCGCATACACACACAAATCCTAAAGTTCTCCACACCTAAAAACTCCACTGCCACTCTCACGGCCCTGCAGGACAGATACAATGCCTCACGCACGTGACAGCGATGGGTGCTCACAATGACAAAGCTTTCACTCTCCATTCTGAGGCAGTTTTTCATTATAGCCCTTGAATAAGTATGATAATGAAATGATTATTATGTTTTCAAACAGAATGCAACATTATTGACTGGATTGGCTTGCTTAGGAAACGTGAATAAAGGAGGAAAGAGGACAATTTACCTTGCGGATGAACAACACGCCAACAGGTTTTGGACGGGAAGCCGTAAGCTGAGCATGCGCAGAGAATAGTTATAGCCGCTTACGTCATCTCTTTGTTAGACGGCTGAAGGTCCACACACGTGCAACACAGAGTAAAAAAAAAAAAGAGAGGCGAGGTGGGGGGGGGGGGGGGGGGGGGGGGTAGGTTTGCCCTTTGGGGAAAGTTTGAACATAGGCCTGTCGAAAAAAGTCCACAGCCGTTACAGTGGAGTGGACAGAGCGTGTCACTTCCATCCCACAGGGCCATGAAATCGTGGGTTTGAATCTCAGCTATGACCATGGAGATGAGATGCTTGCGCAAACTCCTTGGAATTTCATACAGAAATCACATCAGTACTGAAGAAGTGAAAACTAGAATAAAGAATGCCATTGGACCATATGAAGAGCTAACTTCAGTGGAAAAAATGCAAGCTAAAGTGGTACGGGCACGTCACACGAACACCTGGACTGGCCAAGACAGTCTTACAGGGAACAGTAAGGGGAGGGAGACGAAGAGGCAGACAGAGAAAACGATGGGAAGACAACATCAGAGAGAGGACAGGCCTTGGGTGGAGCGATCAGCTACGGAGGGCGGAGGACCCTGGGGAGTGGAGGAAGTTGGTTGCAAAATCTTAAGTGGTGCCCCCACGGTCTGTGGGACTACGGGACAGGTAAAAAAAAGGCGAAGGAAGGTCAGATTGCTGTTTTGCAGGTTAAGGCTTGACAATTTATGATGAAAATTAATGATCACATGGAGACTTAGGCCTAGCCATTGCAGAGATGTGTTGTCCAAAAGAGGAGGAAAAGGAAGGGCAGTGCCAGGAGATTTTACTGGGGGAGAGAATGGAACTCTGGCATCTTCAGTCAGCATGGGACTGACTGGGGCAAGACTGTTTTATGGCCGATCACACAACATTATGATGCTTGTTTTTTTATACTTTAATTTCAGTGCCAGTCACGATTTTGTCCATATCCTCAAAGCATTCCTCCATACTTTTCACGGCAGAAAATGTAGGTCTGACCGTAGGTCTGACCGTAATCATAATGTCCATTTTGTCTTTAAGACAGAGGGCAGCACATACATCCATCTACACACCACTGATAAGCGTGTCCATACAAAATCATATACGAGGTTGTAAAGGTGTCCTACAACCTATCTGGTAGTTTATGAGCGAGGCATCAGAGACACCAGCTTCTCCAGGGACCAGCATATTGAGGGCGGCGCCCATCTCCTCTCCCTCGCTGCTTTACCTTCCCTGACCTTAAAGAGGGCAGGAGCCCGTTAATGGCTGGGTGAACTGGGTGACTGTACTGAAGCCAAGGCACGAAAACGGTCACCTATCCAGTTGGTAAGCACGCTCAATGCTGCTCAACCTTAGCGTGTGGAAAGCCGGAGCTCTGACCACTCAGCTATCCCGTCTGTGCATAGGTAATGGTAAAGGTATCCCTTAACCTATGTGGTCGTAGGGGAGCGAGGCGTCAGAGACCTCAGCTTCTCTAGGGGCCAGCATGTTGAGGGTGGCACCCATTTCCTCTCCCTAGCTGCTTTACCCTCCCTGACCCTAAAGAGGGCAGGTACCCATTTGCAGCTGGGTGAACTGGAGAAACTGTACTGTAGCGAAGGTGCGCACACGGTCACCCATCCAATTGGCAACCATGCTCGCTCGACGCTGCTTAACATTGGCCGGGCGAAAGGAGTGTTCTGATCACTGAGCTATCCCGTCGGTGCTTATCCACATGTGTTCCGCGACTGAGCTAATACTGTCGTTAGTAGGGGGGTTAGTAGGTGGTGTCTTATGTATGTTACCTCAGAGCAGGCACCACTGAACACCACCAAAGTGACCCAGCAGAAGTGCAGGGCCCCTCTGGCTGGTGGCCCCGCGGCAGCCTAACATTGATGGGCTCCCTGTGGACTCCCGACTCTGAGGATGAGACACAGCCAGTCTGGGTATGGCTGTGGCGGGGAGATTGAAATGAGCGGCGTGGGAACAGTGGGGCGGGGACGTTGCAGAAGATAAGGCAAAAAAAAAATTCAATTCTGTTCAGTTAGTTCTCTCTCTCTCTCTCTCTCTCTCTCTCTCTCTCTCTCTCTCTCTCTCTCTCTCTCTCTCTCTCTCTCTCTCAGCAGATAAATTTCTCTCGCATTTTTTTCTGTTATGTGTTATTTACTTAATTTAAGGCATAGAATTATTTCCATTATCATGAAGCCAACTGATAACGTGCGCACACACCCGTGTGTGTGTGTGTGTGTGTGTGTGTGTGTGTGTGTGTGTGTGTGTGTGTGTGTGTGTGTGTGTGTGTGTGTGTGGAGAGAGAGAGAGAGAGAGAGAGAGAGAGAGAGAGAGAGAGAGAGAGAGAGAGACAGAGACAGAGACAGAGACAGAGACAGAGACAGAGAGACAGACAGACAGACAGACAGAGACGGTGAAACAGAGAAACTCAAAGACAACAACTTCTTTATTTTCTTCTTTTATTTTACGGTTCCAACTCCATAAATTTTCTCGAAGTACAGAAATAGGAATCACTTATAATTTCTAGCTCAAAGTAACGAGTTATTTTGATTAGTTGCTGCTAGCAAAAGTTTCCATTGTATAACATTAATTAATGCATTTTCTTGCATTCGATAATGGTACAGTCTGGGTACAATAAGTGTTTAATGGCAAAGAATCGGCTGGCATGTAAGTTATGCGGTGACATCAGCGTAGAATGTACGTCACATGTACGTCATTCACGAAAGAGAAATCAACATTTTTTTCCAGGATTTTACGGAAGACAAAGATCTTTAAAAATCTGACTGGTTCATCCAGAGACAACATGTAAAACACGAAATCAGTATGATGGAAATACAGAATCAAATGATAAACAAAGAAATAAACATAGGGGTACATGGAGAAAGACATAAACATCAGCTTTGATGTCATCAAGGGGAAACAGAAATACAGCACTGAAGAGAAAACAGCAGACAAATCGGGAGAAGAAAAATGAAACAGATGCAGATTGATCTGCCTATCCTGTGTTGTTTTTGTTATCATTATAAATCCCATACCATCAGGGAAAAGAAAATCCCTAAGAATTCAGCAGCATGGAGGAAATAGCAGTGGAGAAAAACAAGTGCAGGCAACCACTTACAACTTCTCAATCATTTTGAAACTGATTTATCAAAGATTCAATTTGAAAAAAAAACCACCTAGAAAATAATACCTTTCAATGACGTTATTGAAAGAATTAAGACTTAACCAACAAAGTTTTTAGTTCAGTTTCTAATCAACTTCACCAAAGTACATCAGGACAAAAGAAACTTCCATATCTGAACGTCACAGAAAATGACGTCACGTACTGTCGTCATCGCCACTAAAATCGCCAAGTGAGAGACGTTCGAAATCCACCCAAAGAAGGGCCGACATTGAATCGGAAGCGGTTGTTTCTGCTCTGGTACGTGAGGCCACCCAGCCCCAGTCTCCAGTTACGGCCCAGTCTGACAGAGGTTCGGATGGATCGGGTTACTGGGTTCGAGTCCCTTCTGGCCACTTTACCTGAAAATAATTATCATGAAAATATGTTTGTTATGATTGTTGAGTTGTGGTGTGGTATGGTGTGGTGTGGTGAGGTTGTGGTGTGGTGTGGTTTGGTGTGGTATGGTGTGGTGTGATGTGGTATGGTATAATAATACTAAATAATGATACATGGAATTAATATAGCACTATATCTTGGTATGGTGTGGTGTGGTGTGTGGTATGGTATG
>CM060338.1:43233361-43240861 GCA_030674155.1 Stramonita haemastoma | reverse complement strand
ATACATCAACAACAGTGACAACAGAGGTATTCAGACATGGACACTGATACATCAACAACAGTGACAACAGAGGTATTCAGACATGGACACTGATACATCAACAACAGAGGCAACAGTGACAACAGAGGTATTCAGACATGGACACTGATACATCATCAACAGTAACAACAGAGATATTCAGACATGGACACTGATACATCAACAACAGTGACAACAGAGGTATTCAGACATGGACACTGATACATCAACAACAGAGGCAACAGTGACAACAGAGGTATTCAGACATGGACACTGATACATCATCAACAGTGACAACAGAGGTATTCAGACATGGACACTGATACATCAACAACAGTGACAACAGAGGTATTCAGACACGGACACTGATACATCAACAACAGAGGCAACAGTGACAACAGAGGGGATCGGTGGTCTAGAGGTAACGCGCCTTGCCCAGAAAGCGGAAAGTCCGGGTCGGAGTCGAGTGTGCGGTGGTTCGAATCCCGTTTGGGCCATGAAACTTTTCCCTCCCATCCTTTAGACCATGAGTGATGGTCTGGGTGCGAGTCTTTTTGGATGAGGCGATAAACCGAGGCTCCGTGTATTACACGTCATTGTTTAGCGCACGTAAAAGAACCTGATTGTCCCTGGCAAAATTCTCTAGCAAAAAGCCACTCTGATAGGAAAACAAATACTGTTGCAGACAGAAAAAAAATAATGGGTAGGCGCTGCACTTGTGGCGACGCGCTCTCCCCGGGGGAGAGAGAGAGAGAGAGAGAGAGAGAGAGAGAGAGAGAGAGAGAGAGAGAGAGAGGAGAGAGAGAGAGAGAGACAGAGACAGAGACAGAGACAGAGACAGAGACAGAGAGACAGAGAGACAGAGAGAGACAGAGACAGAGACAGAGACAGAGAGCAGCCCGAATTTCAGGCAGAGAAATCTGCCGTGACATAAAGTGGTAGAAAACAAAATAAAATAAAATAATAAAAAATAACATAGAAAGCTAGCTTACCTTAGTAAGAGGAGTCAGCAACTGTCACCGAATCAGCCAGTCCTGAAGTGCCCTGACACACTGCATGCACCTGTATTTATACACCTGCCTCAGCCTCCAGTCCTCACCTGTCCCTCATCTCTATCACACCTCCATTCGGGATCGCTCTTCATCTTCTTCCTGGATTGCTGGGAGAGGGGGGGGGGGGAAGGGGGGAGGGAGGTGTTGGAAAAGGGGTGGAGGGGAGTGGGGTGGGGGGGTGGGCAGGACTGACTGAACGTGGCTGTAATATTAGAGGAAAACACCCACCTCTCTACTTGTGACTTCCTGATTTCATACACACAGACACACAGACAGACACACGCACACACGCGCACACACACACGCAGGCAAACAGGCAGGCAGGCATGCACGCAGAGAGAGGGAGAGAGAGAGAGAGATTAAAAAAAATTCTTTTATATCGAGGATAATGGAAAAAGCACTCTTGTGCTTTTTTACATCCAGTCCCCGTGTGTATGCAGTTTTGTAAATGTCATCTGTTCCCACCGGCACACGATGGCCTACTCTTACGAAAAGCGGAACAGGATTTAACGTGTGCGTAAGATGTTCTGTGTGCGTTCGCACACGGGGCCTCGGTTTAAAGTCTCATCCGAAGGACTTTTTGGGGAGAGTGGAGTCAGCATTGATGTTAACTCCAGGAGAAAAATCTCCTCGACCGGCCTCGAACCCGGGTCGTCAAATTGGAAGCGCAATGTTCTGACCACTAGGCTATCCGTCCCCCCGCGCTGCACTTGTGGCGCTGCGCTCTCCCCGGGGAGAGAGAGAAGAGAGAGAGAGAAGAGAGAGAGAGAGAGAGAGAGAGAGAGAGAGAAGAGAGAGAGAGAGAGAGAGAGAGAGAGAGAGAGAGAGAGAGAGAGAGAGAGAGAGAGAGACAAGAGAGAGACAGAGAGAGAGACAGAGACAGAGACAGAGACAGAGAGACAGAGAGAGACAGAGAGAGACAGAGAGACAGAGAGACAGAGAGACAGAGACAGAGACAGAGACAGAGAGAGACACAGATAGAGATAGACAGACAGACAGACAGAGACGAGAGAGAGTGTGCGCGCGCGGTGTGTGCGTGTGTGTATGTGTGTGCGTGTAAAACAGGTATGTATGTATTATTCAAGTTGTGTGTATATTATATGTTTTGTATTTGTTATTATTTGTTTTTTTGGAAGCAGTGTCTCTGTACGTTGTTTGAATCTCGCTGTGTTTATTTCAATGCAATGTTACATGTGTGGTATTTGAGTGTATTGTTACATATTTTTGGTTATAATATAATGCACTTTCTGTCGCCTCTATAGAGGGGAAGGAAAGCTCTCAAGACATGCTTATTGTTATGACTACTGTTATAACTGCATCCAGCTTTCTACATCAAGGCCTATGATGGCAATTAGGATGATGCCTATTTAGTCTCTGATTCCTATTGACATCAGATATTTCTGTTCTTTAAGCAAACAGCATATATATATATATATCTAAAATGGTGAGGAGGCTGTAAAAAAGGTTTCCATCTTTTACAAAAATGATGTTACCAGAAAAATATTGCTGCCGAATATTACAGAACTTTTTATTGAAGCTTTGGGGACAGACAGACAAACAGATGGCAGACAGAGAAGGACAAAGAGAAACAGACAGACAGACAGACAGACAGACAGACAAAGAGGAATGAAGAGAGACAAACATACAGATGGCAGACAGAAAAGAAAACACAGAAACGCTAACTGTCTGTCTGTCTGTATGTCTGTCTGCCTGCCTGCCTGTCTGTCTGCCTGCCTGACTGTCTGTCTGCCTGCCTGTCTGTCTGTCTCTGTCTGTCTGTCTGTCTGTCTGTCTGTCTGTCTGTCTGTCTCAAAATAATAATATATGGTGAGCTGGGAAGATATCCATTATACATGAACTCACATTCAAAATAATGCTCTTAGATACTGGTTTAAGTTATTACAAATGAATCCCAACAGACTACCATATAATACTTATCAAATGCTGCTTGACATGGATATGTCTGGAAAGAACTGTTGGGTTTTTTAAGATTAGACAAATTTTCTGTGATACAGGATTCAGTTTTGTGTGGCTTCAACAGGGAGTTGGTGACGTTAAAACGTTCTTACGTCTGTTTATGCAAAGACTAATTGATATGTTTATTCAGGAATGGTTCAGTACAATCAGAGATCGAGACAGGTACGACAGCTATAGGAGCTTCAAAACATATTGGCTAAAGAGGAATATCTCATACAGCTAGATACTTACTGCTTTAGAATTACTGTGTCAAAGGTGAGATGAAATGTTTTGCCACTGAACAATGTACATCTATACAGTGAACAGAATCAAAGGAAAGAATGTCCATTTTGTAAACCGATAGTCGAAGATGAAAGGCATATCCTCTGTGAAAGTTTCATGTAAAATGATTTAAGAATTGAATTTTCAAGTGATTGTGCTAATAGACCTTTACAAGATCTGCTTAAAGCGGAAAACAGAGACAAAAATTACTGTCTGTCGAGATATTTCTTTCACGCCATCAATAAGAGGAAAAAATCGTTGTATTAGAATAGTACGTCACAAACGAAGACAAGGGTTATCATTATGATATGATTTTCAGTAGCTGTATGTATATCGACTTATTCTAGACATAAGGATGGTACACTTAGAACAAAATTGTGAATTGTTTTTTCATTCATTACTGTTGTCTTAATTAATGTATTGGTGCATTGTCTATCAGAGAAGTAGAGAGAGAGAGAGAGAGAGAGAGAGGAGAGAGAGAGAGAGAGAGAGAGAGAGAGAGAGAGAGAGAGAGAGAGAGAGAGAGAAGAGAGAAGAAGAGGAGAGAGAGAGAGAGAGAGAGCACACATACACACGCACACACGCACACATACAACAACACACATACACACACACACACACACACTCTCTCTCTCTCACATACACACACAGACACACACAGCACACACACACACACACATACATACACACACACAGACACACACACATACACACACACACTCTCTCTCTCTCACATACACACACAGACACACACAGACACACACAGACACACACAGACACAACACAGACACAGACACAGACACAGACACAGACACAGAACACACACACACACACACACACACACACACACACACACACACACACACACACACACACACACACACACACACACCATGGAATAATAATAATTATTATTCTTCCCAGTCCATAGGACGATCATGATTGATACTTTCTGTCATTCTCTGAGAGTGTGAAAAAGGAACAGGACCCTGGGTGTTGGGGCAATATTACGTGTCGTGTATCTGTGTTCGTATCTGGGGGATCAGTGGTCTACAGGTAACGCGCCTGGCTAGAAAGCGACAAGTCCGGATCGGAGTGTGCGGTGGTTCGAATCCTGTTTGGGCCCTGAAACTTTCCCCCCATCCTTTAGATCATGAGTGGTGGTCTTGGTGCTAGTCTTTCGGATGAGACGATAAACAGAGGTCCCGTGTGTTACACAACATTATTAAACGCACGTAAAAGAATCCACGGTAACAAGAGGGTTGTCCCTGGCAAAATTCTGTAGAAAAGAGCCACTCTGATAGGGAAACGAATAAAATTGCAGACAGGAAAAAGAAATGAAAATGGGTCGGTGCTACACTTGTGGCGACGCGCTCTCCGCGGGGAGAGCAGCCCGGATTTCACACAGAGAAATCTATTGTGACATAAAGTGGTATAAAAAACAATCATGTTGGTTGGAGCCAACATCTGCACTGCACTCACATAGGCCAGTGTTCATACGCCTTTGTGCTCCCCCCCCTTCACACACATCTCCCCTCTCCTCCCTCCTTACAACCCCTCTTCACAGACACACACACACACACACACACACACACACACACACACACACACACACACACACACACACGCGCGCGCGCGCGCGCGCTCACGCGCGCGCGCGCACACACACACGCACACACACATATACACACGCACGCACACATTTACACACATGTTCCTCTCTATCCGTCTGTCTGTCTGTCTCTGTGTCTGTCTGTCTGTCTCTCACTCACTCACTCTCTATCTGTGTTTGTCTGTCTGCCTGTCTGTCTGTCTCTCTGTCTGTGTGTCGGTCTGTCTGCCTGTCTGTCTGCTCTCTCACTCACTCACTCACTCACTCACTCACTCACTCACTCACTCACTCACTCACTCACTCACTCACTCCTCTTCTGTTTTCTGTCTGTCTCTGTCTCCTTCTGTCGTCTGTTCCTGTCTGTCTCTCTCTGTCTCTCTCTGTCTCTCTCGTCTCTCTCTGTCTCTCTCTGTCCTCTCTCTCTCTCTCTCGTCTCTCTCTCTCTCTCTCTCTCCTCTCTTCTCTCTCTCTCTCTCTCTCTCTCTCTCTCTCTCTCTCTCTTCTCTCTCTCTCTCTCTCTCTCTCTCTCTCTCTCTCTCCTCTCTCTCTCTCTCTCTGAGTTCCGTTTAAACACCTCTATGAAAACCCAAACCATTCGTGACAAGGATATAAAATCTGGATGTGATTCTAATCAAATGAATAATGATTGGTTTGCTTTGTCATAATCACTTAGACGCTACCCTCTCTACACACACACACACACACACACACACACACACACAACACACACACACACACACACACACACACACACACACACACACTCGCAGACACACTAATACACACACACACACACACACACACACACACACACACACACACACACACACACACACACACACACACACACAACACACACACACACACACAAACACAGACCCCCCTCACACAACCACCCACACAATCACAACACAATCGCAGAACATCTTGCGCACATGTTAAATCCTGTTCCGCTTTTCGTAAGAGTAGGCCATCGTGTGCCGGTGGGAACAGATGACATTTACAAAAACAGCATACACACGGGGACTGGATGTAAAAAGGCACAAGAGTGCTTATCCCATTATCATCGATATAAAAGAATAAATCAAATCAAATCAAACAGACAAACAGACACACACACAGACAAACACACAGATACACAGACACACAGACACACACAGACACACACACACAGACCTCCCCCCCACACAACCAGAGACACACGCACACACACACATACACACACACACGCACGCACGCACACACACACACCACACACACACACACACACACACACACACACACACCACACACCACACACACACAACGTACTGGTCATGTTCCTGTTTTTACATTATATCAAAATTGGATGGAGACAGCCGGATTTTTTTTTAGCTGTCAGTGTGGTCAATGATAAGGAGCATCTTGATGAAACACAGGCTGTGAATTTATCATCTGTGCACATCTCTTGTATTTCTGTTGGTTCTTGTTTCATGCTTTGTGGGCATAACATCCTGGTGATGAGCAGAAAACTTTAATGCATTGTATTGTATTATATTGTATTGTGTTGTATTGTATTGTACTGTATTGTGTTGTATTGTATTGTATTATATTGTGTTGTATTGTATTGTACTGTATTGTGTTGTATTGTATTGTATTGTATTATATTGTGTTGTATTGTATTGTACTATATTGTATTGTGTTGTGTTGTATTATACTTTCGTGGTAGCCTGGTGGTTAGAGTGATGCGCACTGCGCTCGTGATCTGCTGACCCAGGTTCGAATCTCGTTCAAGAGGATTTTTTCCTCTGGAGTTAACATCAGTGTTGACTCCCCCCACTCCCCCCAAAAGTCTTTCAGACGAGACTATAAATCGAGGTCCCGTGTGTGAACGCTCGCAGAACATCTTGCGCACACGTTAACTCCTGTTCCGCTTTTCGGAAGAGTAGGCCATTGTGTGTTGGTGGGAACGGATCACAAACTTGACAAAACTTCATACACATAGGAATTAGATGTGAAAAACGTACATGAGTGCTTATTTCATTGTTCTCGAAATGAAAGAATAAAATGGAATAAAAGAAGTATTGTATTGTGTTGTATTGTATTGTATTGTATTGTATTGTGTTGTATTGTATTGTATTGTATTGTATTGTGTTGTGCTGTATTGTTTGTTGTATTCTGGTGTACTGTATTGTAGTATACTGCATTGCATTGTGTTGTGCTGTATTGTGTTGTATTTTATTGTATTGTGTTGTTTCGCATCACGCTGTACCGTACTGTATTGTATAGAATGGCTTAAAGGACAACAATCCTCTCCCAAACTGAAGTTGGATGTGCTGGGCCTGACTTGTCAGGCGCTAAATGGAAGCGGAACGCATTTCGCTCATATGACAGACAACAATAGTTGCTGTCTGAGTGTTCGTGGAAGAAGTAGTGTATGTGTAGTGTAGTGTAGTGTAGTGTAGTGTAGTGTAGTGTAGTGTAGTGTAGTGTAGTGTAGTGTAGTGTAGTGTAGTGTAGTGTAGTGTAGTGTAGTGTATTGCAGTGTATTTTATTATTATTTTTATCTTGTTTTATACCACTTTTTGTTCACAACAGATT
>CM060338.1:43223361-43230861 GCA_030674155.1 Stramonita haemastoma | reverse complement strand
TTCAGCTACAACGCCGGCTGTGGCTGGTCAGTCCAATGCGAGAGTGGCAGTCTCTGTTGCATCTGATGCAGATGTGGCCTGTTGAGGTGGCTGGAGTACATGCCTTCCGCTTGGCTCTCTTTTCGTTTGCTGCAGTGTGGATGTTTTCTTCCCCACACTTCAGCTGTTTGTGGAGAACACTGCACCATTTGTTACGGTCAGCCGCTACCTCCTCCCAGTTCTCTAGGTTGATGTCCAGGGCTTTCATGTCACGCTTGCAGACGTCTTTGTAGCGCAGTTGGGGGCGGCCAATGCTTCTCTTGCCGGAGGCAAGTTCACCATAGAGGAGATCTTTAGGAATGAGTCCATCCTCCATCCTTCGCACGTGACCGAGCCATCTGAGTCTGTGTTGTCTGAGGAGTGTGTACATGGTGGGAAGACCTGCAACCTCGAGGACCTGAACGTTGGTAACTTTGTCACTCCAGTGGATGGCGAGGATGGAACGGAGACAGTGCAGGTGGAAGCTGTTTAGTTTGCACTCCTGTTTTGAGTGTGTTGTGTGTGTGTGTGTGTGTGTGTGTGTGTGTGTGTGGCGTGTGCGTGTGCGTGTGCATGTTGCAGCTGCCCTGCACTGTGCTTTGATGCATGATATTGTATATTATCATTATCATTATGATGATGATGATGATGATGATAATGATGGTGATGATGATGATGATGATGATTATGATGATGTGTAATGCTATGTTTATAGCATGCACTGTACCAGCTTTCGTTCCGACTGACATGCTATATTCAAGCAAGGCTGTCCTCATTGGGGCTGTGGTGTCGCCACAAGAACGGCGCCACCCATTATCAAAGATGCTAGTAAAGTGTGTATGCATACAGTAGAGTTCTTTTTTGGTCCGTGGGCTTTGTTACTGTGCAAAAGTCACAGTAGAACAGGACTCATATCAGGGCTGTGCTACATCTTTTCAAGAGGTACCTTATCTCGGGGGGGGGGGGGGGGGGGGGGGGGGGGGGGGGTTATGCGCGCGTGTATACGGTCATGTTTGTTCGTGTGGTTTTGTGTGTGTACATGTCGGGGTGGCCCTTCACAAGACAGGCGCCACCCATAATTTTATATAAGATGTTAGTAAAGTGTGTATGCATACAATAGAGCACTCTCTTGGTGTCGTGGGCTCTGTTACTGTGCAAAAGTCAGGGTAGGACGGGACTCACTCCGGCATGTGCTTTACTCTAAAGGGTGTGTATTGCCCGCGCGTATG
This sequence comes from Stramonita haemastoma, assembly GCA_030674155.1. Classification (NCBI taxonomy): domain Eukaryota; kingdom Metazoa; phylum Mollusca; class Gastropoda; order Neogastropoda; family Muricidae; genus Stramonita; species Stramonita haemastoma. Next base: position 43,229,614 of record CM060338.1, on the reverse strand, counting down.
TGTGTGTGTACTTGTGTTTGGTCGTGCACTTTTTTCGTGTGTAAGCATGTTCTGGCAGCCCTGCATTGTGCTGTTGTACACCGTATTGTATATTATCATTGTTATTATTATGTGCAATACTATGTATTGTTGCGTACACTGTATCAGCTTTCGTTTCAGCAGACATGCCATATTCAACCAGATCATTATTTTTAGTCTGTGGTTTTGTCACAAGAATAGTGACACGCATATAAAAGATGCTAGTAAAGTGTGTATGCATACAGAAGGGCACTCTCTTGGTGCTGTGGGCTCTGTTACTGTGCAAAAGTCGTGTAGGACGGGGCTCATACCGGCGCATGTCACATCTTTTTCCAAATGCTCTTTATTCTTGGGGTGCGTATGCGCGCGCATGCTTGAACACGCTTGTGTTTGTGTGTGCATGTTTTCTGTGTGTGCATGCGGCAGCGGTCCTTCACTGTACTGTGGTACATCATATTGTGTATTGTCATTATTAGTATGTCAAGTCAAGTCAAGTCAAGTCAAAAACACTTTAATCATCCCTGAAGGGCAATTACAATACCGACAGGCATATTGATACGAATCATAATCAAAAGACACAAGATAGCTACATTTCATGTGTCATACTATGTAGCTTCATTTCATGTGTCATACTATGTAGCTACATTTCATGTGTCATACTATGTAGCTTCATTTCATGTGTCATACTATGTAGCTTCATTTCATGTGTCATACTATGTAGCTTCATTTCATGTGTCATACTATGTAGCTACATTTCATGTGTCATACTATGTAGCTACATTTCATGTGTCATACTATGTAGCTTCATTTCATGTGTCATACTATGCAACGTACACTGTTCAAGCTTTGTTCCAACACACTTGCTATACTCAAGCCAGGCTGTCCTCTTTGGGGCTGTGGTGTCGACACTAAAACGGCGCCACCCATATGAAAGATGCCAGTTGAGTGTGTAAATATACAGTAGAGCACTCTCAGGGTCAAGTCAAAAGTACTTTGATCATCCCATGGAGGGCAATCACAATACTGACATACATTTTGATACGACTCATAATCTCAAAAGACAGAAGATGGCTACATTCCATATCGATTCAAACATTCCAAGAGAACTTCAAATAAACAAATAAGGAGGAGCCACGAGTCGTTGCCATATACAGCCCCGAGCCGCCCTAGGACTCCAACTCCCCGATTTTCCTCAGGGATAGTGTCTAAACACGACACCCGTGTGCATGCTGGGGTTTTTTCGTTTTAAAAAATTGTCATCTGCGCCTACCGGCACACGATGGCCTGATATTCCGAAAAGCGGAACGAGGTTTTAATGTGTGCGCGAGATGTTCTGCGTGCGTTCGCACACGGGGCCTCGGTTTATAGTATTAGACATATAAACTATTTACTGACTATTTACGCATGTATGCAGGCACTCACAAATGCATGCATACATGTACGCAAGCTCGCATACGCTCACGCACGCACACACACACTCAAAATAAATACAATGTTATAAAACCATGACTAGAAAAGAAATATAAACATATCATATATAAAAACAATTAAAAATAAATAAAGCCAAAAATAAGACATAATCATCACATGGGCATGAATGCATGTGTGCTCATACGCACCCCCTTGCGCGCGCGCGCTCACACACATACACACACACCTGGTGCCATGGGCTCTATTATTATTATCATTCTTATTTTATTGTTATTATTGTTATTATTGTTATTATTGTTATTATTATTATTATTATTATTATTATTATTATTATTATTATTATTATTATTATTATTATTATTATTATTATTATTATTATTATTACAGATATATCTATAGACATCGGTACAAATATGTGCTTGAGCGCATGCACTATCCACTTACATGCATGTAAACACTTGAAGACACCCATACATATACCCATGCACTCAACATATTTTTTGTCTAATATCACTTTTTGTGAAAAGAAGTAAAATTGAAGACCAACACACACACACACACACACACACACACACACACACACACACACACACACACACACACGCACACACACACACACACACACACACACACATGGTGCCATGGGCTCTATTACTGTGCAAAAGTCGGGAAAAGACGGAACTTAAACGGGTGCTTTATTTTATTATCCTCGAAATCAAAGAACAAGTTATAAAAAATAGCCAGAAACACACAGAGAAAAAAGGAAGTAAACTCTTCAAGTGTAGGACTCAACAAGTTATCCTATCACCCTCAGTGCAAGAGGCTTCGCTCCATGATGCACGTGAAACCCGAACTCTACTGTGTTCACCCACACACACACAGGTCAGGTGATGAGCATTGAGCGTGTTGCAGGCACCTCACCTCACTTCACTTCACTCTACACTGGACCAGAGCTGACACCACTTGGTGTCTATGCAGGCACAATAGTTCAAAATGCCATCACTTAGCTGCAGCATCGCCAATCTGGGTAGTTTTGACCTGAAGCTACAGGTAAAACTGATGTTTGTTTTGCTGTTTTTCTCTCTGTCTGTCTTTCTCTGTCTGTCTGTCTCTGTCTGTCTTTCTGTTTTTCTCTCTGTATGTCTCTCTGTCTGTCTGAAATACAATGTCATCTTCGTGCTTCTTCAGAAAGAACACAGCCTGGTTTTCCCATGACAAGTGAATATTATACTGTGGAATCCAAAAGATCTTATGTGTTAATGTGTGGTTCTTAGGTGTAGCACTACAAGACAGCACCAGCCTCCTAATAACGAAATGCTCAGACTATTGTCCGTCATATGAGCAAAAATGCGTTGCACTGCTTTTAAGCACCTGACAAATTAGACCCAGCACATCCAACTTTGAAATTGGAGAGAATTATTTTTTCTTTTAAAGTCTGTCTAGACAAAACGGCAGGAGAAAGGACCGGGCAGGCAGACAATAGACAAGAAGGCGACAGGAAGAAAAGTAAATGGGTAGAAGCAACGAGGGATAAAAACTAGGGAAATCCTGGAGCAGGAATTCCAGAAGATGGGGATGCTGTGTATGCTGATAGGTCCCAGTATCCTCAAGAGGGGAGTCCCAATAATTTTTTTTTTTGGGGGGGAGGGGGGGGGGGAGAATAGAGAGTACTGATGTTAACTTCAGAGGAAAAATCTCCTAGACCGGCGCCTGGGTAGTGGTATGATCTCGGGCCATCATATCCACATTCTAACCACTAGGCTATTCCATCCCGTGCCCCCCAGTTGTTTCATGTAAGAACTACTGTACAAGGAGGGAATTGATTTTGTGATTTAGAGAACATACGAATAGCTCATACAGGTTTAGTTAACAGAAGAGCATGATCTTTTGGCTTATCACACAAACATTTGAAAATTACAGAAACGAAATTCATATACACATATAGACACATCATTTATGATTACAGAATTTTGCATTCAAGTGTACTCATAGCAATAGCAGTGAAACGGAATAAAATGTGTTCATGTTGCATTATTATAAAATAGCAATTTTTGACGATTTTTTTCTAGGGGCAGCTTGCTCCTAGCAAATCCATTCTAGAATATTTAAACTGTTTTTTTTCTTTACAGAGGAGCCTTGTGTCATCGAGAAAACTGACAAACAGCAGACCACCACTACCACACCACCCCCATCCCCCGCCATCACAGAAACCATAGCACAGGTCATAACTCCGAATTCTGTTAAAGATCTAGATACTTTTTTTCATCATAGACCATCAACATTCAAGATCTAAGATTTTTTAAACAATTTTAAATTTCAAGATTGGAAAAATACACTAGGGTACAAGCTGTAATTCTGTCCCACGAGAGGAAGACTTGTAATCTATCAATAATGAAACACATAGGCCACACAGAACATTGCCCTTATAAGACTGGCAGCCAGACTAGAGATGTGCAACATCCCTTTTCCACTACACAAGACACACAGAAAAAAAGCATCTGGCCTGACCCCCCCCCCCCCCCCAAGTGGCCAAGAAGCTGTACGGTGACTTGGAGGACCTGCAGCGTACTGCTGCCTTCACTGCAGAGACTGAGCTGTCTGTTCACCGAAGGACTGCAAAGAAGAGCAGCACTTCAACCATCAACTGAATGTGAGTACGATAAAATTATGTTGTAGACACCTGATGTACTTGGCATCATCTGTCTGTCTTGTCTCTGTCTCTGTCTGTCTCTCTTATATACTGACACCCCCCCCCCTCTCTCTCTCTGTTTGTCTCTCTCTCTTGTTGTCCCTTCATAACTTTTCCCCTTCGCATTATGGAAATTTGTTGGTTGTTGTAACAGGTTTTCGCGATAGTTTATTAGTGTGTTAGCCGCCGCTGTGGCCTAGTGGTTAGGGTGTTGTACTCGTAATCTAAAGGTTGCGGGTTCGATCCCAGCTATTCTGCTATGGCGTTGTGCCCTTGGAAAAGGCACTTTACGGCTATTTTCTCACCCCACCCAGGTGTAAAAGGGGTACCAACCTTGTGTTGGGGGTTAATCCTGCGATAGACTGGCGTCCTATCCAGGGGGGAGTCTATGACTCTCAGTCGCTTAACGCCACAGAAACCGGGATAAGCACCGGCCTGATGAGCCTTATGGCTCGGTACAGACTTTAACTTAACTTATTAGTGTGTTAATTACGCTATGATCTTCTTCCTTCCCCCTCCCTCCCTTCTCTCTCTCTGGCTGCCTGCCTGTTTTTCTGTGTCTGTCTGTCTGTCTGTCTGTCTGTCTGTCTGTGTCTGTGTCTCTCTGTCTCTCTCTTTTATACTGACAACTCCTCTCTCTCTCTCTCTCTCTCTCTCTCTCTCTCTCTCTCTCTCTCTCTCTCTCTCTCTCTCTCTCTCTCTCTCTCTCTCTCTCTCCCCCTCCCCCCTCTCTCTCTGTCTCTCTGTCTCCCCCTCCCCCTCTCTCTCCCTCTCCCTCACGCCTCTCTTTCTCTGTCGCTTTATAACTTTTTGTTCTTTTTTTCTCGTATTCCGGACTTTAGTTTGTTTCTGTAACAGGTTTTCGGGGTAGTTTGTTAGCGTGTTTATTACGCTATGTCTTCTACCTTCCCCCTGTCCCTCCCTCACCCCCTTCTCTGTTTGTCGCTTTATAACTTTTTTCTCCTCGTATTCGGGAAATTGTTTGTTGTTGAAATAGGTTTTCGAGGCAGTTTATTTGTCTTTTTATCACGCTATGGTGGTCTTCTTCCTTCCCCCTGTTCCCCCCCCCCCTCTCTCTCTCTCTCTCTCTCTCTCTCTCTCTCTCTCTCTCTCTCTCTCTCTCTCTCTCTCTGTCTCGCTCTCACTACCCCTCTCTCTCTCTTCTTTCCTCTGTCTCTCCCCCTCCCTCTCTCTCCCCTCTCTCTCCTCCCTCTTTTGTATGTATGTATGTATGTAATGTAATGTAATGTAATGTAATGTAATGTATGTATGTATGTATGTATGTATGTATGTATGTATGTATGTATGTATGTATGTATGTATGTATGTATGTATGTATGTATGTATGTATGTATGTATGTATGTCTTTGCTTTGACACTTCGCAGCAACCTTTGACCTCCTCACCACACAATCCATGACCCGCATGACTCTCACTGGTTAGGCCCCTGTTGGTCAATAAAAGGGGAGGGAATGGAGACACAGGAAATGCAAAGAAGCTTCTGCTTCTGCTTCGTCCAGCGCTCTCTCTCTCTCTCTCTCTCTCTCTCTCTCTCTCTCTCTCTCTCTCTCTCTCTCTCTCTCTCTCTCTCTCTCTCTCTCTCTCTCTCTCTCTCTCTCTCTCTCTCTCTGACAAGCAACTAGTGCTGTCTTGTCAGAGGAGCGAAAATGCCTTGCGCTGCCGTTAAGTGCCTGACAAGTCAGACCCCGCACATCCGATGTCGGCATACAACGAAGCCCTGAAAGTTTTTTGAGATCTGGGACTACAGGAAAATATCGGTTCTTCTTCTTTTCCTGCGTCGAACGCCCAGACAGCAGTTACGGTTGTCTGTCATATGAGCGAAAACGCGTTGCGCTGCCGTTAAGCGCCTGACGAGTCAGGCCCAGCGCTTCTAACCGCTTTGGTCTTGTGACTGGGGATATCATTCTGTCCCACACCCACCGACCACACTGCTGCCGCTTTGCAGCAACCGATTTCACAGGCATGACCAGAAACACAACACAAGCGCCTTTGAGACGTCTGGACAATGGTCACCACACAGAAAAGACACCTGTCTCACCTGCACATTTTCCTCTTTCACCTTCACCTATCCCGTGGTCTTGGGGCACTCACCCCT
>CM060338.1:43198361-43218361 GCA_030674155.1 Stramonita haemastoma | reverse complement strand
TCAGTAGGGATAGGGTAAAAAGGGTAGCTGGTGGATTTTTTTCACGTGGTTAAATTTCGACATTTTCCTTTTCAGAAAATCTTGCGTGTATCTTGGGCGTAATAGTTTCTTTTTTAAAATGGAGAAAAAAATGTTAAAAAATGTAAGATCTTCAATGACTTGGCTGAAAACTGAAATTTTTTGGATAAAGAATACCCGGACATCAAAATCCAAGAAAAACCTTTGATGTTGATAGAACTGTTAGTTAGAACAATTTGATAAAACTTATGGTTCCCTGGTAATGCAAAATTTTTAACCTGTTGATAAAAACGATCTATACCGTTGTGTCTAAAGCTACACACCATAGTGTCTGCCTGTTCTTGTGTCCACATGTATGCATGCAGACAGACCAACCAACGGACTGACTACCCTTACCCCAATATTAACCTTTAACACTAACCCTAACCCTATAAACTAACCTTTACAGTTACTCTTAACCCTGGCCCGTCATGTGGACACAAATGGCAGGTAGATTCCACGGTACATGCTGACACTATGGCAAAAACATTTTTGTCTTGTAGGTTGGGCATGGTTGTAAAACTTATTTTTCGTCATCGTGGTACTGTTAGACAGCATCAACTGTTGTGTCATATGAGCGGAAACTGCGCTGCGCTGCCGTTAAGCGCCTGACAAGGCTGGCTCAGGGCATATGATTTCGACAAAGGAGAGAATCGCTTTCTCTGTCTTTTTTTTAATGTCGGGGGGAAAATGGATGAAAAGGTTAGAACATGGAAAAGAACAGGAAGAACAGGAACAAGGCAGAAATATGAGAGAAATGAATTCTTAGCACAGAATTTCCAGAAGGGAGGGATAGGCCTACTGTTTATACTGACAGGGGGGGGGGGAGGGTGCAAGGGAGGTTTGGGAGTTAGAATTTTAAGGAAAGAAATTTAAGAAGGGGTAAGTGGTTAGGGTGTTTAGGTCTTTAGAAATACGTATGAGAACTGAGTGTGTGAATGCCATTGGGGATAAGTAGTCGTCGTAAGTTGTGGGAGAGGGATAGGGAACAGATTAGGAAAAAATACTAAAAAAAAAAAAATGATAACAAAAATATGGGGTGCAGATTAAAAAATGCACAATTATTTTATAATTGAAAATGGCGGATTGATGGAATTGAGAGGGTCATGGAGGGGGGGGGGGGGGGGGGGAGGAATGGGGGAGGTGGGAGGGTAGATGGGATGTATCATAGGACATGGGTGTTTAAAAGGAGGGGTAGAAAGTATGTTTAGGTCAGTAGGAATTAAGACACTGTGTGTGTGTGTGTGTGTGTGTGTGTGTGTGTGTGTGTGTGTGTGTTAGTCAAGGCTGCTTTTTGTTAATGTTTTATAAGTGGAAAAAGCATTTAGGGATATGATTGCTGGTTGTTAGTTTTGGATGGATTTTTAGTGTATAGTCGACTACTGGTGTCTAAGTTTGGCCTTTTTCCATTTTTTTAAACCTGTTGCTTTACATTGATTTAGAAACAGTGTCAGAAAAATGACCTGGTCCTATGACTATCACATGAATGGAAAAGGTTTTCTTAATTCTATGCAGGAGGCAAAAAATCGTATTTGCAGACTGCTGTAGAATTTACGTTATACACTTTATGAGAAGAAACGTGAAGAAATGTGATTGTGTCTTTGTATATCTGTAAATGGAGGTTTTCAAAATTGAAAGGAATACTGTCAGTGTGGTAGTACATAAGAGATAGACACGAGTGCATGTACGAATGCCCGTGTGCATGCTAGTGTTTGCATAAATGTTTGACAGAGGGGTATTTGTCTTTTAGTTTTTTTTTAGGTGAAGAAGAGGAGGGAGGAGGAGGAGGGTTATAGGAATGTTTAGGAGGAATGGTAATCCATGTTCAGATGTAGACTACTTTGGAGATGAGGGGAGAAGAGAGAGAGGGGAGAGAGGGAGAGAGAGAGAGAGAGAGAGAGAGAGGAGAGAGAGGAGGGGGAGAAGAGAGAGAGAGAAGAGAGAGAGAGAGAGAGAGAGGGGTATGGAAAGATGCCGAGTTTTTTCTTAACATAGTATAGTTTTTGTTTCCTTAAGAGGTTGAATGCAAGAATCACAAAAGTATATATATTTTGTTTTTATAGTCCTTAGTCTTAGTGTGCCTGTGTGGGAGGCTTGTTAGTTTTTTTTGTTTTTGTTTTTCAAATTGTAGATTCAAATACTATCATAAAGTAGTATATTTTCGGTTAAAAAAAATTGAATGCAAAAAATACAACAGTATATTTTTTTGGTTGCTTTTGATCAGATTAAATGTAAAAAATACAATAGCCCACTTTCAATTTTAATAAGATTGATTGCAAGAAATACAATAGTGTATTTTTCTTTTATTTTATTTTTTATTTTATATAAACTCTAGATTGAGTGCAAGAAATGTAATGTCATACTTTTGGTGGGTTTTTTTTTTTTTTATAAGATAGAATGAACAAAATACACCAGCACATTTTTTAAAAATGAGATTTAATGCAAAAATTACACCAGGGCATTTTTTAAATTATTTTTTTTATAGTTTTTATGAGATTGACTGCAATAAATACAATAGATCTAGTTTTTTTGTGAGATGGATTGCAAAAAATATTATAGATCTAGTAATTTTTGTGTTTTTGTGTATTAGACTGAACGCCAGAAATACAATTCTCTCTCTCTATATATATATATTAGTAAAATACAATGTTAAAAGTACAATAGTAGCCTATATATTTTTTTATGAGATTGAATACAAGAAATACAATCTAGTCTGTTTATTTTTTTTAAGTGTTGGCAAGAGTTTGGTTTGATGAAATGTGTGTTGAAAAAAAATCTAGCCCTGTAACAGATATTGGCAGGGATGCTATTAGTTTGTATAGTGGTGTGTGAAGTATAATTGTGTGGGAGAAAATGCCTGTCATTTTTAGCGTTTTTTTTGTTTTTCTTTTTGGGGTGGGGGGTGAAATGGCATGGAATGTGATATAAAAGGGACCAGGTTCTATGCTTGCCTTTGCATTGAAATGACGTTAGTGTGTATTGGTGGCAGATCTGTGTATTGATTTTCTGCTAGGAGATGGATAACAGATTGTACATCAATACAGCATTTGAAAATTTGTATTTTGAAGATTTCAGGCTATAGTCTAGTAGTCCTTGAAGTGTGCCTCTGAGTGTGTGTGTGTGTGTGTGTGTGTGTGTGTGTGTGTGTGTGTGTGTGTGTGTGTGTGTTGGGGAGGGGGGGGGGGGGGCTTGTTATTTTTTGCTATTTTAAAAATTGTAAAATCAAATAGTCTATTACAAAATAGTGTATTCTGTTGTTGTTGTTGTTGTTGTTGTTTTTTTAAAAATGAAATTGAATGCAAGAAATACAATAGTATATTTTTGTTGTTGTTTTTGATCAGATTAAATGCAAAAAATACATTAGACCAGTGCTTTATTTATTTATAAAAAAAAAAACTTTTATAAGATCGATTGCAAGAAATACAATAGTCTTATTTTTTCTCTCATTAGATTGAGTAAAAGAAATGAAATATCATACTCTTGGGTTTTTTCTTTTTATAAGATTGAATGCAAAAAATACACCAGCATAGTTTCTTTGGTTTTTTTTTAATGAGATTGAATGCAAGAAATATAATAGTAATTTTTTGTGTTTTTGTGTATTAGATTGAATGTCAGAAATACAATAGTATCTTTTCGTTTTTAATAAGATAGAATGTAAGAAATACAATAGTAGCCTATATATTTTTTTCATTTCTTATGAGATTGAATGCAAGAAACACAAACTAGTTGTCTGGTTTTCTTTTAAGTGTTGGCAAGAGTTTGGTTTGATGAAATGTTAGTTGAAAAAAAATCTAGTTTTGCCATAGCCTTTGATATTGGCAGGGGTGTCATTAGTTTATGTAGTGATGTATGTAGATGTTGGAGAAAATGCCTTTGTTTTTAAAAATATTTTTTATTTTTTAAATAGCATCCAATGTGATATAAAAGGGACCAGGTTCTATGCTTGCCTTTGCATTGAAATGACCTTAGTGTGTATTGGTGGCAGATCTGTGTATTGATTTTCTGCTAGGAAATGGATGACAGATTTTACACCAATACAGCTTATGAAAAATGAATGTATCTGAAAGATTTCATGTTATTGTCTAGTAGTCCTTGGAGTGTGTGTGTGTGTGTGTGTGTGTGTGTGTGTGTGTGTGTGTGTGTGTGTGTGTGTGTCTGTGTGTCTGTGTGTCTGTGTGTCTGTGTGTCTGTGTCTGTGTGTGTGTGTGTGTGTGTGTGTGTGTGTGTGTGTGTGTGTGTGTGTGTGTTGTGGGGGGGGGAGGTTGTTGGTTTTTGCTTGATAAAAAAAAGTATAATCAAATGTGATTGCAAAAATAGTATATTTTTCATTTTTCTGGTTTAAAAAAAAGAAATTGAATGACCAATAGTAGACTATATTTTTCGTTGTTTTCGATCACATTAAATGTAAAAAGTACAATAGTGCATTTTCGATTTTTATAAGACTGATGGCAAGAAATACAACAGAGTATTTTTCTCTTTTTTTCTTATTAGATTGACTGCAAGAAATGTAATGTACTTTTTTTAAAATTATAAGATTGAATACAAAAAATACACCAACACATTTTTTTTTTGTTTTTATGAGATTGAATGCAAATAATACCATAGTATTTTGTTTTTTGTGAGATGGATTGCAAGAAATAGTAATGTTTTTGTTTTTTTTAAATTGCAACCAATGTGATATAAAAGGGACCAGGTTCTATGCTTGCCTTTGCATTGAAATATTAGTGTGTACTGGTGGCAGATCTGTGTATTGATTTTCTGCTAGGAGATGGATGACAGATTTTACATCAATACAGCTTATGAAAAATGAACGTATCTGGAAGATTTCATGTTATAAGTCTAGTAGTCCTTAAAGTGTGCCTGTATGCAGGGCTTGTTGGTTTTTGTTTATTTTTTAAATGGTATATTTTCTGTCACCCCCCCCCCCCCTTGTTTAAAAAAAAAAATGGAATGCAAGAAATAGAATGGTATATTTTTGTTTTTGATCAGATCAAATGCCAAAAAATACAATAGTACAATTTTCGATTTTATAAGATCAAGCAAGTGCAAGAAATACAATAGATCTCTAGTGTATTTGTCTTTTTCTACTAGATTAAGGGCAAGAAGTGTAATATACTTAAATTTTTTTTAAAAATATAAGTTTGAATGTAAAAAAATACAAAATCACATTTTTTTTTTTGTTTTTATGAGATTGAAAGCAAGAAATACAATAGTATGTTTTATGAGATGGATTGCAAGAAATATAATAGATCTCGTAATGTCTTTGTGTTTTTGTGTACTAGGTCTAGATTAAATGTCAGAAATACAATAGTATAATTTTTTATGAGATAGAATAGAATCTATATGAAATACAGTAGAAGGCCTAAATTTTCCATCTGTTTTTTTATTAGCTTCTATAGTGGTGTGTAAAGTATAAGTGGGAGAAATGCCTTTACTTTTTTTTTTTTTTTTTTTTAAATGGCAACCAATGTGATATAAAAGGGACCAGGTTCTATACTTGCCTTTGCATTGAAATAAGGTTAGTGTGTATTGGTGGCAGATCTGTGTATTGATTTTCTGCTAGGGGATGGATAACAGATTTTACACCAATACAGCTTATGAAAAATGAATGTATCTGAAAGATTTCATGCTATAATCTAGATGTCCTTAAAGTGTGCCAGTGTCCTTAATCTAGAAGTCCTTAAAGTGTGCCTTGTTGGTTTTGGGCTTATTTTTTTAAATAGTAGAATTAAATACTCTAACAGAAAAGTATTTTTTTCTTTTTATTAGATTGAGTGCAAAAACTGTAATGTCATACTTTTCTTGTTTTTTTTTAATTATAAGATTGAATGCAAAAAATACACCAGCAGATTTTTTTGTTTTATGAGATTGAATGCAAGAAACAACAATAATCTAGTTGTCTGTTTATTTTCTTAAGTGTTGGCAAGAGTTTGGTTGGATGTAATGTCAGTTGAAAAAAATCTAGTTCTGCAATAGCCTTTGATATCGGCAGGGGTGTTATTAGTTTATATAATGATGTGTGAAGTAAATGTAGGAGAAAATGCCTTTTCATTTTTCGTTTTTTTTTCTTTTTGAAATAGCATCCAATGTGATATAAAAGGGACCAGGTTCTATGCTTGCCTTTGCATTGAAATGACGTTAGTGTGTACTGGTGGCAGATCTGTGTATTGATTTTCTGCTAGGAGATGGATGACAGATTTTACACCAATACAGCTTATGAAAAATGAATGTATCTGAAAGAGTTTATGCTAAAGTTTATTTGTCCTTAAAGTGTGCCTGTGTGTGTGGCTTGTTGGTTTGTGCTTCTTTTTTCAATAGTAGAATTAAACACTATTACAAAATAGTCTAGTATATTTTCTGTCTCCCCCTTGCTTTTTTTAATAAAAAAAAAGAAATTGAATGCAAGAAATACAATGGTATATTTTTGTTGTTTTTGATCAGATTAAATGTAAAAAATAAAATAGTGCATTTTTCGACTTTATAAGATCAAGTGCAAGAAATACAATAGTGTATTTTTCTTTTTTCTACTAGATTGATCGCAAGGAATGTAATATACTTTTCTTGTTTTTTTTAATATTTTATTATTTTTTTTATTAGTTTGAATGTAAAGAGATACACCAGCATATTTTTTATGAGACTGAAAGCAAGAAATACAATGTAGATCTGTTTTTTGCTTGTTATGAGATGGATTGCAAGAGTAATGTCTTTGTGTTTTTGTGTATTAGATTGAATGTGAGAAATACAATAGTATAATTAAATTTTTTTATGAGATAGAAATACAGTAGTAGGCCTAAATTTTTCATCTGATTTTTTTTATGAGATTGAATGCAAAAGTTTGGTAAAGAGTTTGGTTTGATGAAATGGCAGCTGAAAAAATATCTAGTCCTGTCATAGCCTTTGATAGTGAAAGGGGTGTTATTAGTTTATACAGTTGTGTATGAAGTATTAGTGGGAGAAAATGCCTTTCATTTTTTTTTTTAAATAGCATCTAATATAATACAAAAGGGACCAGGTTCTATACTTGCCTTTGCATTGAAATAAGGTTAGAGTGTATTGGTGGCAGATCTGTGTATTGATTTTCTGCTAGAAGATGGATAACAGATTTTACACCAATACAGTTTATGAAGAATAAATGTATCTGAAAGATTTCATGCTACAGTCTAGAAGTCCTTAAAGTGTGCAGTTGGGGGGGGGGGGGGGGGGGGGGTATGTTGGGTTTTGCTTTTTTTTTTTTTTAAATTGTAGAATCAAATACTATTACAGAATAGTGTATTTTTTTAATAGATTAAGTGCAAAAATGTAATATAATTTTCTTGATTTTCCTTATATATATTATATATATTTTATAAGATTGAATGCAAGAAACAACAATCTAGTTGTCTGGGTTTTTTCGTTTTTTTTTAAAGTGTTGGCAAGAGTTTGGTTTAATGAAATGCCAGTTCAAAAAAATGTACTTCTGCAATAGCCTTTGATATTGGCAGGTGTGTTATTAGTTTATATAGTGATGTGTGAAGTATATATGGAAGAGAATGCCTTTCATTTTTCATTTTTTTTTCTTTTTGAAATGGCATCCAATGTGATATAAAAGGGACCAGGTTCTATGCTTGCCTTTGCATTGAAAGGATTAGTGTGTATTGGTGGCAGATCTGTGTATCGATTTTCTGCTAGAAGATAGATAACTTTTACACCAATACAGCTTATGACAAATTAATGCATCTAAAAGATTTCACGCTAGATCTATAGTCTAGTAGTCTTTTTAAAGTGAGCCTCTGTGTGTGTGTGTGTGTGTGTGTGTGTGTGTGTGTGTGTGTGTGTGTGTGTGTGTGTTGAGGGGGGGGGGGAGGTTGTTGGTTTTTGCTTTAAAAAAAGTAGAATCGAATATTATTACAAAATAGTAGATATGTCATTTTTCCTGTTTAAAAAAAGAAGAAATTGAATGAAAAATAGTATATTTTTCGTTGTTTTTGATCAGATTAAATGTAAAAAATACAATAGCGCATTTTTCGATTCTTTATAAGATTGATTTCAGTAAATACAATATAGTATTTCCCTCCTTTTTTTCTTATTAGATTGACTGCAAGAAATGTAATAGATGTATACTTTTTACTATAAAATTGAATGCAAAAAGTACACCACATTTTTTGTTTTTATGAGATTGAATGCAAAATATACAAAAGTATATATAGTTTTCGTTTTTTGTGGGATGGATTGCAAGAAATAGTAATGTTTTTTAAATGGCAACCAATGTGATATAAAAGGGACCAGGTTTTATGCTTGCCTTTGCATTGAAATATTAGTGTGTATTGGTGGCAGATCTGTGTATTGATTTTCTGCTAGGAGATGGATGACAAATTTTACACCAATACAGCTTATGAAAAATGAATATATCTGAAAGATTTCATGATATGGTCTAGTAGTCCTTAAAGTGTGCCTATGTGCAGGGCTGGTTGGTTTTTGTTTATTTTTTAAATAGCAGAGGTAAACACTATTACAAAATAGTATATTTTCTGTCCCCCCCCACCCCCCCTTGTTTAAAAAAAAAAGTTAAATGGAATGCAAAAAATACAATGGTATATTTTTGTTGTTTTTGATCAGATTAAATGTAAAAAATACAATAGTGCATTTTTCGATTTTATAAGATCAAGTTTAAGAAATACAATAGATCTCTAGTGTGTTTTTCTTTTTTCTACTAGATCTAGATTAAGCACAGGAAATGTAATATACTTTTCTTGGTTTTTTTATTTTATAAGTTTGAATGTAAAGAAATGCACCAGCACATTTGTTGTTGTTGTTTTGATGAGATTAAAAGCAAGAAATACAATAGTATGTTTTTATGAGATGGATTGCAAGAAAGATAATAGTTTAGTAATGTCTGTGTTTTTGTGTACTAGGTCTATATTGTCAGAAATACAATAGTATAATTTTTTTTATGAGATAGAATAGAATCTACAAAAGAGAAGCTGAGGTCTCTGACTGCCTCGCTCCCCTAGACCACACAGGATATGGGATACCTTTACCTTTTTTTTTTTTTTTTATAGAATCTACAAGAAATACAGTAGTAGGCCTAAATTTTTCATTTTTAAACATATTAGATTGATAAAAGCAAAAATAACAATCTAGTTGCCTGTTTAGTTTTTTAAGTGTTGGTAAAGAGTTTGGTTTGAATTTATGTGGGTTGAAAAAAAAATCTAGTCCTGCATATTCTTTGATATTAGCAAGGTGTTATTAATTTATATAGATCTAGTGGTGTTTGAAGTAGACCTATATGTGAAAGAAAAAGTCTGTCATTTTTCTTTCTTTTAATTTTTTGAAATGGCATCCAATGTGATATACAAGGGACCAGGTTCTATGCTTGCCTTTACATTGAAATAAGGTTAGAGTGTATTGGTGGCAGATCTGTGTATTGATTTTCTGCTAGAAGATGGATAACAGATTTTACTCCAATACAGCTTCTATCTATCTATCTATCTATCTATCTATCTATCTATCTATCTATCTATCTATCTATCTATCTATCTATCTATCTATCTATCTATCTATCTATCCATCCATCCACTAGTCTGGCAACCCTGTGGGCACCCCTGAAGACTTGACAACCAGTTCCCTCCATTCCTCTCCCTGTTCTGCCTTTCTCAAAATTCGGTTGAGTTCTAGGCCTGTCCATTCACTGATGTTGTCCTCCCATGTTTCCCTTGGTCTGCCTCTTTTTCTTCCTCCTTGGACAGTGCCTTGCAGTATTGTTTTTAAAAGTCCTTTTGATCTTGTGACATGCCCTACCATTTAAGTTTATGCTTCTTTATAATTGATAGATTTTCGTAGGGACAAATGGTTTGCTGGATTCTGTTAGCACCAATACAGCTTATGAAAAATTAATGTCTGAAAGATTTCATGCTATAGTCTAGTAGTCTTTAAAGTGTGCCTGTAAAAGAGGGGGGGGGGGGGGGGGGGGGCCTTGTGGTTTTTGCTTTAAAAAAAAAAGTAGATTAAAGTACTATTACAAAAAAGTTAATTTTGTTTTGTTTAAAAAAAAAGAGAAGAAATTGAATGCAAGAAATACAATAGTATATTTTTCATTGATTTTGATCAGATTAAACGTAGATAAATACAAAAGTGATTATTTTCATTTTTATAAGATTGATTGCAAGGAATACAATAGTGTATTTTT
Source organism: Stramonita haemastoma (assembly GCA_030674155.1). Lineage (NCBI taxonomy): Eukaryota > Metazoa > Mollusca > Gastropoda > Neogastropoda > Muricidae > Stramonita > Stramonita haemastoma. The sequence continues at coordinate 43,208,139 of CM060338.1, read as the reverse complement.
CTCTTTTAAAAATTAAATTGAGTACAAGAAATGTAGTAATATACTTTTAAAATACTTTTATTTTTTATAAGATTGAATGAAAAAATACACCATCACAGATTTTTTTGCTTTTATGAGATTGAAAGCAAGAAATATAGATCTAGCAGCAATGTTTTTGCTTATTAGATTGTATGCCAGAAATACAATAGTATATTTTTTTTATGAGATAGAATGTAAGAAATACAATCTAGTTGTCTGTTGAATTTTTTAAGTGTTGGTGAGAGTTTGCTTTGATAAAATGTCTGTTGAAAAAATATCTAGTCCTGTCATAACCTTTGATAGTGGCAGGGGTGTTATTAGTTTATGCAGTGGTGTATGAAGTATTAGTGGGAGAAAGTGCCTTTCATTTTTTATTTATTTTTGTGTGAAATGGCATCCAACATAATACAAAAGGGACCAGGTTCTATACTTGCCTTTGCATGGAAATTACTAGAGTGTGTATTGTATTGGTGGCAGATCTGTGTATTGATTTTCTGCTAGAAGATGGATAACAGATTTTACACCACTACAGCTTATGAAAAATTAATGTAACAGTGCCTGTGTGGGGTGCTTGTTGGTTTTTGCTTAATTTTTTTTTAAATAGTAGAATTAAATACTTTAACAAAATAGTGTATTTTTCTTTCTTTTTATTAGATTGAGTGCAAAAAATGTAATATCATACTTAAAAAAAAAAGATTGAATGCAAAAAATGCACCTGCATATTTTTTTGTTTTGAGATTGAATGCAAGAAACAGCAATCTAGAGTAGTTGTCTATTTTTTAAAAATGTTGACAAGTTTGGTTTGATAAAATGTCATTTGAAAAAAATCTAGTTCTGCAATAGCCTTTGATATTGGCAGGGGCGTTATTAGTGTATGTAATGATGTGTGAAGTATATAGGGGAGAGAATGCCTTTAATTTTTCGGTTTTTTTTCTTTTTAAACTGGCATCCAATGTGATATATAAAAAAACGGGTTCTATGTTTGCCTATGCATTGAAATAAGGTTAGTGTGTATTGGTGGCAGATCTGTGTATTGATCTTCTGCTAGAAGATGGATGACCGATTTTACACCAATACAGCTTATGAAAAATTAATGTATCTGAAAGATTTCATGTTATAGTCTAGAAGTCCTTAAAGTGTGCCTGTGTCCTTAATCCAGAAGTCCTTAAAGTGTGCCTGTGTCCTTAATCCAGAAGTCCTTAAAGTGTGCCTTGTTGATTTTTGCTTATTTTTTAAATAGTAGAATTAAATAATCTTACAGAAAAGTATTTTTCTTTCTTTTTATTGGATAGAGTGCAAAAAATGTAATATACTTTTTTATTTTTTTTATTTTTTTTTTAAAAATAAGACTGAATACAAAAAATACACCAGCAGATTTTTTGTTTTATGAAATTGAATGCAAGAAACGACAGTCTAGATTAGTTGTCTGTTTATTTTTTTTAAGTGTTGCCAAGAGTTTGGTTTGATGAAATGTCAGTTGAAAAAAATCTAGTTCTGCAATAGCCTTTGATATTGGCAGGGGTGTTATTAGTGTATGTAGTGATGTGTGAAGAATAGACTCTATATGGGAGAGAATACCTTTCATTTTTCGTTGTTTTTTTTTTCTTTTTGAAATGACAATGTGATATAAAAGGAACCAGGTTCTATGTGTGCCTATGCATTTAAATTACTAGAGTGTGTATTGTATTGGTGGCAGATCTGTGTATTGATTTTCTAGAAGATGGATAACAGATTTTACACCAAAGCAGCTTATGACAAATTAATGTATCTGAAAGATTTCATGCTAGATCTATAGTCTAGTAGTCTTTAAAGTGAGCCTGTGTGTGTGTGTGTGTGTGTGTGTGTGTGTGTGTGTGTGTGTGTGTGTGTGTGTGTGTGTGTGTGTGTGTGTGGTGGGGGGGGGGGGGTTGTTGGTTTTTGCTTTTTTTTAATAGTAGAATCAAATACTATTACAAAATGGTATCTTTTTGTTTTTCCTGTTTTAAAAAAATAGAATTGGAATTCAAGAAATACAATACTATATTTTTCGTTTTTTAAAATCATTTTTTAAAATCGGATTAAATGTTAAAAAAAATAATAGGGCATTTTCAATTTTTATAGAATAGATTGCTAAAAAAAAAATTGCATTTTTTATTATTATTATTATTATATTTTTTATAGATCAAATGCAAAAAAATGTACTATCATACTTTTCGGGTTTTTTTTTTTTCATAAGATTGAATGCAAAAAATACACCAGCATGCTTTTTATTCTTTTTGATTACATTGAATGCAAGAAATACATTAGTATGTTTTTGGTTGGTTTTTTATTAGATGGACTGCAAGAAATATAAGTAATGTTTTGCATTTTGTGTATTAGATTAAATTCCAGAAAAGCAAAAGTATATTTCTGTTTTTTATCAGATAGATCTAGAATGTAAGAAATACAGCAGTAGGCCTACATTTTTTTTTTATCTGTTCCTTTTATGAGATTGAATGGAAGAAATAGAATCTAGTTGTCTGTTTTATTTTTTTCAAGTGTTGCCTTTACATCGACATAAGGTTAGTGTGTATTGGTGGCAGATCTGTGTATTGATTTTCTGCTAGAAGATGGATCACAGATTTTACACCAATACAGCTTATGACAAATTGATGTATCTGAAAGATTTCATGCTATAGTCTAGTAGTCCTTAAAGTGTGCCTGTGTGGGGGCTTGTTGGTTTTTGCTTATTTAAAAAAAAAGTAGAATTAAATACTACAACAAAATAGTGTATAGAATCTTATTTATTTTATTTTATTAGATTGAGTGCAAAAAATGTAATATCATACTTTTCTTGTTTTTTTAATTATTAAAAAAAAAGATTGAATGCAAAAAATACACCAGCACATTTTTTTTTGTTTTATGAGATTGATCTAGTTGTTTATTTTTTAAGTGATGTCAAGAGTTTGTTTGATGAAATGTCAGTTGAAAAAAATCTAGTTCTGCAATAGCCTTTGATATTGGCAGGTGTGTTATTAGTTTATATAGTGATGTGTGAAGGATATATGAGGGAAAATGCCTTTCATTTTTCGATTATTTTCTTTTTGAAATGGCATCCAATGTGATATAAAAGGGACCAGGTTCTATGTGTGCCTCTTCATTGAAATGACGTTAGTGTGTATTGTGTTGGTGGCAGATCTGTGTATTGATTTTCTGCTAGGAGATGGATGACAGATTTTACACCAATACAGCTTATGACAAATTATGTATCTGAAAGATTTCATGGGATAGTCTAGTAGTCCTTATAGTTTACCTGTGTGGGGGGCTTGTTAGTTTTTGCTTCTTTTTTTTTTTTTGGGGGGGGGGGGGGTAAATTGTAGAACAAAATACCATTATAAAAATAAAATCTATTCATGAACTGGCCTTTCACAAAGGCAGGAATCAGAATCAAGAAATTATTTTGCCAAATCTATTTTCAAGTCATGGCACATCGAGTTTTGTGCATGTGTGTGGTTTTAACGAAACTATAAAATTGCTACATTTGCAACTGTAATCAAAATTCGACTTTTATTTAGACAATTGCCTTTTTTTAAATGATGGGGGAAGAGGAAGTACTGAAATATCACTTTACATTTGTAATGTTTTGATTTTTAGAATAATCTGTGTACATTTTAATATCCTATATATATTGTGCTACTGCTGGTCAGAGCATTGGGAAAAGCCTACCTCCCCCTTCAGCCAAAACAGAAGCTGGAGTTAGGGTTGGGTAGCCGGCTCGCAGCTGTTGTAGAATAATTTTTGAAAATCAGAATGATTGGAAAATATTGTCAAAACCTGATGAAAAGTAGATCTACTACAAATGACAATAAAAACAAAAATTTGAGCAAGGTCATAGTTTTTTTTTTTCATGAATGTTTGCAAGTGGAGTATGTGCACAAGATTTCGTATGCATGTGTACCTGTCTGTCTGTCTGTCTGTCTGTCCGTCTGTCCGTCTGTCCGTCTGTCCGTCTGTCCCGTCTGTCTGTCTGTCTGTCTGTCTGTCTGTCCTTCTTCTTTCTCTCTCTCTCTTCTCTCTCTCTCTCTCTCTCTCTCTCTCTCTCTCTCTCTCTCTCTCTCTCTCTCTCTCTCTCTCTCTCTCTCTCTCTCTCTCTCTCTCTCTCTCTCTCTCTCTTCTCTTTTCTCTTCTCTCTCTCTCCTGTGTATGTTTAGTAGTTCAAATCAATTCAAACACTCACCTCAAAAACAGAGAAGTTCCTGGTAATTACTACAAGCCATAACATAAAGAAGTGAATGGGAAAAACATTCATCACAGATAATATGGGCTGCAACATGGTATACAACAGTGCGCACACATTTACAAGATACCTATACCAATAGCATTATTACACACATTACAAGATGATACCTATACCAATAGCACTATTACACACATTACAAGATGATACTATACCAATAGCATTATTACACACATAATCATACCAATAAATAGACAAAGTGAAGTGGATCACACCATAATCATATGCATAAAACAGAAAACATTTATTACAACAGTAATAAAATTTAATCTTAAAAATCACAAACACCACGCACATACACGCATGCACACCACACACACACACACACAACACAACACACACACACACAACACACACACACAACACACATACCACACACCACACACACACACACACACACACACAACACACACACACACACACACACACACACACCCCCACACCACAACACACACACACACACACACACGCACACGCACACGCACACACACACACTCGCACACACACACACAACACACACACACACACACTCGCACACACACACACACACACACACACTCGCACTCACACACATGTACGTGCACATGCACGCACGCACACACATACAGGGCGCATAACCACATACCAATGCTCAAATGATTATAATGTTATATTATGAGAACACTATCAAGTGTTATAATGCACAATCTTACACTATTTGAAAAACGCGCATGTGTGCGTGCGTACATGTGTATATGTGTGTGTGCTTTGTGGACATAATTATGGTGGTTTAGCCTGTTGTGCCCAGTGCGGAGTCTTAGAATTATGACTTGTTCTTCTCTTTTGAGGTGGTGGTAGTCATCCTTTACCACTCTAGGTCGGGCGTTAGATTTGATGATTGTCAGAACATCAGTGAAAAAAAAAAATTGCTGACAGTCATCTTTGGAGTGTCTGACCATGGTGGCAGCTTGCGCGCGCGCGCGCGGGCGGGCGCGAGAGAAAGAGAGGGGAATTAATTGCTTACAGACAAATTTAGTACATCGAGAGGGAGTGACGTCCCTTTGACCGTATGGACATCTCGAAAGAGTTCATGGGATTGAACTATTGTGAATTGTGTAAAAAAAAAAAAAGCGCGCACGCACGCACACGCACGCACGCACACACACACACACACACACAGATACACATGCAAGCATGCACGAATGCACGCACACAGAGCGAGCCTAGTGGCTAGAGCGTTAAGCATACAATGTGACGGGGAAGGATCGAACCACCATTGAGACACTAGTTGGAAAGTGTTTTCCCCCTGGAATTAACCTAAGTACCGACTCCACTTTCCCAAAAACACTTCAGATGAGGCTATATAAACTAAAGACTTGTGTGCAAACGCACGCAGAACATCTAGTGTGCAGGTGAAAACCCGTTCCGCGTTATGGAAGAGTCAGCCATTGCAGGTCATAAGCACGGTTGACAATTAAAAATAAAATACTGGTGTGTGTTTAGATTTCATCTATGAAATCGGAATGCGGCTGCCTTAGTGGAGTGAAAAATCTGTCACAACTCTGGGTGCTAGTCTTTCGGATGAAATGATAAACCGAGGTCCCGTGTGTTAAGCATCGTTATTTAGCGCGTGTAAAAAAATGCAACCCACGGCAACAAGAGGGTTGTCCCTGGCAAAATTCTGTAGAAAAAAGCCACTCTGATAGGGTAACACATACTAGTTGCAGGCAGGAAAAAAGAAAAAATAATAATGGGTGGCGCTGCACTTGTGGCGACGTGCTCTCCATAAGGAGAGCAGCCCGAATTCCACGCTGAAAAATCTGCTGTGACATAGTTTTTTTTTTTATTTTTTTGTTTTTTTTATAGAGAAATGTACGTATGGGTATGCATATATGCACATACGAGTGTCCATGATCATCTGTGCACATGTATACATGAATTTTGTGTGTGTGTGTGTGTGTGTGTTGTGTGTGTGTGGTGTGTGTGTTGTGTGTGTGTGTGTGTGTGGGTGGTGTGTGTGTGTGTGTGGGGGGGGGGGGGGGGGGGGGGGGGGGAAGGTGTCTGTGATACCGAAACTGAGGAGTTCCAAGGGAGCTAGTTAGGTAAATCGTCAATGCTAAACAGAGTAGCTTCCCTTCGACTGTTCCCGTTCTCTGATTTTTTAAATTCTTATAATTATTTCAACGATAATGGAATAAGCACTCGTTATATAAATGTGGAGGCCCTTGTATCAGGATCACACACACACACACACACACACACACACACACACACACACACTCATTTGTTTGGTTAAAAATTTTTTTTTTGTTTGTTTGTTTTATATATATATTTTATTATTATTATTTATTTATTTATTTATTTTTTTTTTAATTAAAAAAAAAATTGATTGATTTTTTAATTATACAATTGATGAGCTGGTGCTCAAGTTAGTTGCGATTTTTTTATGTACCTGAATGCACTTATTTGATAGAATGCTGACATGTTTTTGTGTAAATCTATAAACACAAGTGTTTGGGAGTGAAGGACTGAGAAAAAGGAAGGAAATTAATATGATTGTCTTTCCTTTCTGCTTCGAATCCATTGCTTTGTAATGTATTGTTTTTCTTTGTATGCACCGTACTTGTTTTGGAGGAGAGAATTGATATAGGTTTGTATGTGTGTGTGTGTAAAACGATTTTTAAGGAACCATGCATTATTTTCCTTGTGTGCGTGATATATATATATTATATATATATATATATATATATATATATATATATATATATATATATATATATATATATATATATATATATATATATATATATATATATATATATGTGTGTGTGTGTGTGTGTGTGTGTGTGTGTGTGTGTGTGTGTGTGTGTGTGTTTGTGTGTGTGTTTGTGTGTGAGTGTGTAGTTTCTTCTTTTGGTGTGAATATTTTTCAAGTTCATTTTTAATCTTTTCATTTGTACCACATATCTTCTTTGAGTTTTTCCTTGTTCAAATATGATTATTCTCTCTTTTTTTCTCCTTTTTTTTTTTTTTTTTTAGATGGATGGCTTGATGAAAAAAAGCAATTGGACTGCTTACTCAATGTACCATCTGGAAATAAAAGTTTGACTTTGACTTTGACTCACTCACACTCACTCACACACACACACACACACACACACACACACACACACACACACACACACACACCACACACACCACACACACACACACACACACGCTATCAGTATATCAAAAGTTTTTTTTATGTAACAGAAGTATGCAAGTAAGAGTAGGGAATACGTATTCACACACTAGGTCACTGCACATGGGTTTACCACAGGGTTCTGTTATAGCCCCTTTTCTATTTAATATACTGTTACATGACTTACCAACAAAACTGTCTAACAATGTAATCCTAGTACAATATGCTGATGATATATGTATATGGATGAATGTCACTATGAAGCGCAGTACAACAAAGAGGATGATTAATTATACTAGAAAGATATATCAAAAAGAGCTAGATCATTTATATAAATATATTTTTGAAAATGGTCTGACATTATCCACAGAAAAAACACACATTATGCTTTTTAACAATGGCAATGATCCAGATACACTACCACAGTTTATGATTGGAGGGGAAACAATTCAGTACACAAATACTGTAAAATTTTTAGGTATTTTACTAACATCAAAGCTGACCTGGAATGCTCATATTGGATACATTTTAACAAAAGCAAGAAAATGTATCAACTTTCTTAAAATGGTTAGTAGACAGTCATGGGGACAAGATATCTTCACTCTAAAATGCTTGTCTACGTCACTTATACGTTCCAAACTGTCTTATGGACAAGAAGTCTTTTTTAGTGCTCCAAATTATTTACTTAAAAAACTCCAAAGTTTAGACAGTAAGGCATACAAACTTGCACTTGGTGTGCCATTCCATGCATCCACCATAGGAACTTATAACGAAATTGGGGAACTTCCCTTAGCTGAATACCGACAACTTTCATGTGCCAAATATGTGTTACGGAGCACAACAAATGAAAATTTTGTTTCTAGTGAGTTACAAGTTCAAGCTGAAACGAATTTTCCAAAAAGAGCCAGACATATTTCGTGTTTAACGCCTATTGGCACTTATGTATCAGAGCTTTTTAAAAAATCTGAACTTAATCATTATGACATAGAAACACAAAAAGAAGCTTTACCATGTCCTTCATGGGAAATAAATAAAGCATGTTTTGACATAGAATGTACAAATGGAAAAAAGAAAGAAAATCAAAATATCATGGTTGCAGATGTCCGATCACATATCGAAAATAAGTATGCTAAATTCTTAAAAGTATACACAGATGGATCTGTCTTAGAAAACCATGAAACAGGTTCAGCATTCGTCATACCAGCATTTAAAACAGAGAAATCATACTATCTTGGTAAACATCATTCAATATTTACAGCTGAATTAATTGCTATTCTTATGGCTCTTAACCACATTCTTGATTTTCCATTTTTCATTATTCCTATTTTGCTCTGTGTAGACTCTAAGTCGGTACTGTATGCTATAAAATCCCCAAATTCCAAGAAAGTATCCAGAATTATTTTTGAAATTAAATACGTCATACACCTTCTAAGTTTAAGAGGTATTCCGGTTCATTTTTGTTGGGTACCTTCACATGTTGGAATATTTCCAAACGAGTGGGCTGATAGAGCTGCAAAAAAGGGGGCAAGACATGTTTTGGAATCAATAGAACTACATGTTCCCTTATCTCTACAGGAGGGATACCACATATTAGAACAAAAGTCATGGAGTAAGTTGAAAGAATCTGTTCAATTCAAGGAACAATATCTAAAGAATGGTCTGACTAGTTCCCTTATTTCATGTTACATGTCTCCCTCTAAAATACAGTCTAGTGTTATAACCGCAAGAAGAGTAAATGCAGTGTATTTTAGAATGAAATTAAATGCATTCATCACAAAATTTTGTAAAAATGTCAAATGTCTATGCGGAGATCATATTACAAATACTCATATCATATTTGAGTGCCCAATTGTAAAGCCCTTCTTACCTGTATTTTCCGAGCAGTCTCTGAAAAAAGTATTTGAAAATTCAAAGTTAGCCTTTGCCATTGCTAAATGTTTATTGCACAGTCCACTTGAATATTTGTTGTAGTTACATTATTGATGTTTAATGTTCACACTTTGTTAAATTTAAACTTTTCTCATGTCTAAGATTTTTAAATTTTTTATTTTATTTTATTATTATTATTTTTTAAAATTTTTATTTTAAATAAGTATTATTACCTTTTCATGTACAAAAACATCCACCCACACGCTAATTCTTCAGTCTTTTTTCTTCTCCCACTCCTTCCACTCCCTTCTTCAACTTCTTTACTTTCCACTTTCCTCGTCTAATATCACTGAGTGTGAACAGACGTTAAATTGAAGACAACAACAACAACACACACACGCACACAGAGAAGTAGGCCATCGTGTGCGGGTGGGAACAGATGACACGATTTACAAAAAACTGCATACACACAG